>JBBDGP010000238.1:2545000-2667500 GCA_037952835.1 Lithobates septentrionalis | reverse complement strand
TTATTATTATTGTACATGATTACAATACTGAAAAATCTTACGTTTTAGAGACTGTATAATCAGATTATAACATGTTTGGCCAACTTTTTTCCTTTTACCCGGAGAAAGGGGAGGAGGGGCTTTCTCAGCTAAGCACACCCTCCTTCCTGCATGCCTGAGCAGGGCTTTTTTTTTTCCAGTGGGAACGCAGGGTAAAACAGTTCTGGTACCTCCAGCACAGAATGTATGTAATAGCAAGGGGTACTAGAGTGTGCTAGAGGGTCTTTTGATGATGGCTGCTGGGGGATCTATGGTTACTGGAGGGATCTATTGTTGTGGGGGAGTGGGTCTAATGTTTCTGATGAGATTTATTGTTGCTGGTGGAGGATCTACTGTTGCTGGAGTGGAGGTATTTTTCTGTGGTGGCTCTATTGTTGCTGAACAGATCCATTGTTTCTGTGGGTCTATCTATTTATTTGCTTTTCTTATCATCAGTATCAAATTCCATAAAAAATGACTTGGTTGTGCATTTTCTAAAAGGGGTGGTACTGGAAGGTGGTGGGTAGGGGGTTGAACCAAGGGACGGTGCTTGTGGGTGGGTAGGGGGCGGAGATACGGGGTGATTCGGAAGGAGGGGGTACCTGCACCTATTCCCTGTAAAAAAAAAAAGCTCTGGATTCCAGGAAGTAAATGCTACATGAATCATTTGCCCTTACACAAAATGGCTGTTGCTATAAATGCTGGGGGGGGGGGGGGTGTCTTTCAAAGTGATTTGTCAACAACATGGATGGGTGAGTTTGCTTTGCATATTAAAAATGAATCAAATAGTGTTTTCAGTTTGTGGTGCTCAGATCCGGCATACCTCTCAACATTTTGAGATGGGAATGAGGGACACCTATTAGCAAACGTATGTAGGCATCGGCCACGCCCCCTGCCACACCCCCTTAGAGGAGATAAAACCAGGAAAAAAAGGTTAATTAAATCCACAAGTGCTTTTTTTTTACCACTACTATTCCGTTATATTGGCTTTTAAAATTTACAAATGCAGCCATTTAGAAATCGGATGAAAGGTTTAGCACTGGGAAACACATTTTGAAAGATAAGAAGTGTATTTTATATACAACTATATAGATCAGACCAAAATGAGGGACAAATGAGGGGGAAAGAGGGACAGAGGGACATTGCTCCAAATCAGGGACAGTCCCTCAAAATCAGGAACAGTTGGGAGCTATGGATACTGTTCAGCTCCACTCTAATGCCGCGTACACACGGTCGGAATTTCCAACAACAAATGTTCGATGTGAGCTTGTTGTTGGAAATTCCGACCGTGTGTAGGCTCCATCGGACATTTGTTGTCGGAAATTTCCGTCAACAAAAATGTGAGAGCTGGTTCTCAAATTTGCCGACAACAAAATCCGTTGTCGGAAATTCCAATCGTGTGTACACAATTCCAACCCACAAAACTCCACGCATGCTCGGAATCCAGCAGAAGAGCCGCACTGGCTATTGAACTTCATTTTTCTCGGCTCGTAGTACGCGTTGTACGTCACCGCGTTCTTGGCGTTACGAATTTCCGAAAAACATTTGTGCATGGATTTTGTTGTCGGAAAGTCCGATGGTGTGTACGCGGCATTAGGCTTTAAGTGGACAGTTTGGAAAGAGGGGTTTAAACAGGTGTAGTGTATTGAAAATTCTAAAGCTTGAAGCAAAAAACAAAAATAAAAAAAAAAAAACATTCAAATAAAGACATACAGAAAGCATCAAAATTATAACTGTAATTATGAACAAGCTAAAAATAATAAATTAATTAAAAAACTATAGTTCAAAACTATAAATAAAGTAAAAAAAAAAAATACAGTCAGCACAAAATTGAGGTATGTATAGCCAGATTATCGCTTACTGGTTGATATGTGTTACCGCATTTCTTTGTACAACATCCCTGCTTTGGGTGCAGCTTTTATAAATAAGACTTCAAAGTACTGTAACCTAGTGTATCCAATCAAAATGCATTGTTCTTATTGTTCCAAACTCATGGTAGGCAAAACCTGATTGGCTGACCAAGTTATAAATACAGGGGGGGGGGGGGGGGGGGGCGTTGGGAGAACAGATAGGTTGGCTGCCTCTGAAGTCAATAGCTTTAAAAATACATTCTGCATGGATTTATATAACAGATAGTTCTTAAAACTGCAGAGTATACAACAGACTAAAAAAAATAAAATAAAAAAACAGCCTAGAAATCCTGTAAAACCTGAAAAAAGTGACATTTCCACAAACTTAAGAAAAAACACATTCAGGTCCTAATTGCAGGGGGTGCTGGTAAACTCAAGCTTCAGGGTTATGAACTTTTATGAGCCCCCTACAATTTTTGAAAAGTGGTTTTAAATGTCATTGCAAATAAATGTAAAGTAAAGCGTTATGCGAATTATTGTTAATGCCACAACATCTCTCTAAGGCTCTATAAATACTTATATGCACATTCACATTTACAAAAAAAAAAAACCTATCTGCATTACTTTTGGTCAATGCAGTACACAGACATTCTCAACATGCATTGCATTGTGCTGATGCTACTGGAAAGCTCATCTACAGAAGGCTGATATGTTGCGGGGAAAAGCAGGTCCTGGACGTACTGTGAGTTTTTTCCTGCCTCTAAGCTCATGGATACATAGGCTAACAAGAGGGGCAATTGGAGGCCGAAAAAATAACCACTAGATGCCCCTAGGAGCAGCGTCAAAAACGTCCAATGTGCACGAGGCTTTACTAATTGACATATAGGTATTATTTTATTTATTTAAGGTACTTGTGTAGCCGTACATTTACGCAGCGCTTTACATATACATTGTACATTCACATCAGTCCCTACCCTCAAGGAGCTTACAATCTAAGGTCCCTAACTCACATTCATATAAGGTATTCATATCAGGTATTAAAGTGAACCTTCAGTCATTTTTTCATCTTTCCACCTATTAAATCTTCTGCCCTTGTTGTTTTAACTTTGGATAGTAAAACTTTTTTTCTTTCTGCCAGTAAATCCCGTAGCCTCCCTGGCGGTTTTCCCGAGTGTGGCTCGGGGTTAAAATTCAGCACCATTAGCGGTAACCCCGAGCCACACTCGGGATTGCATCGCAGGATCCTGGTGCCTCCTTACTTACCTTGTCCCCGGGATCCTGCGATGTCCCCCCGCAGTGTCCGCGGGCTGTGTCCTTCTCCGAAGCCTCTCTGTGCCAGGCTCTGTTCCCTGCGAGCGTCGCGACGCACGGAGGCGGAGCCTGGCGGCAAATTCAAAAAAATGTAAAAAGCATAACACATACAGTACTGTAATCTTACAGATTACAGTACTGTATGAAATCATTTCACATCCCATTTGTCCCCAGTGCTCTGGCCCATGCCCTGCATGCAGTTTTATATTATATATACTGTTCTTTCTGCCTGGAAACTGGAGATTGTCCATAGCAACCAAAAAGTGTCCCTTTACGTCAAAAATGGCTTTAGACCAGCTAGAAAACAGCGATAGTAAATTAGAACACTTGCAGAATTGAGCGATAGTGGATCGTGTGGAAATTTATTTTATTACTATTTATTTTTATTTTTTTTAATTATTATTTTTTTTTTATTATATTATAATTTTATGTTTTTGTGTTTCAAACTTTATCATACCCGGGATATCTACTAGACTCTTGTTTGGACAGATTTAAGTGTGTTATTGTTAAGAATTACAGGCCTACAATATAAAACGCCAAATTTCCATGCAAAATAATTGTACCGCTTTCAGCACCTAAAACCAGAAAGAATCATACCGCCAGGGAGGTTAAACAACCCACTTCCTGTTTCTCGTCTGCTAAAAAGCCTAGGCTTATGACATCATGCACATCTCTCTCTCACACTCTTATGAGAGTTTGCCAGGAAGGGAGGGGGGGTGAGTCATAAGAGGGCCAATGAGAGCTGCAGAGCTGGAGGTGTGTGTCTGTGTAAATCCAGGAAGTGAACAGGCAGCAGCTTCAGCTGCCCACAGTTAAAATGGTTGCAGCCAGACTCAGTGGAGGGAGATTTCTGCAGCATATTTACATAGCTCCCAACTGTCCCTGGTTTCGAGGGACTGTCCCTCATTTGGGAACAATGTCCCTCTGTCCCTCTTTCCTCCTCATTTGTCCCTCATTTTGGTCTGTTCTATGTAGTTGTATATAAAATGCATTATTTATCTATCAACGTGTTTCCCAGTGCTAAACCTTTCATCTGATTTCTAAATTGCTGCATTTGTGAAATCCAAAAGCCAATATAAAGAAACAATAGTGGTTAAAAAAAAGCACTTGTGGGTTTAACCAATCATTCTGTTTTGTACAATTCTCCTTTAAGGGGGCGGGGAAAGGGGTGTGACCTATACCTACATACTTTTGCTAATAGGTGTCCCTCATTCCCATCTCAGAAAGTTAGGAGGTATGTATTTAGCGAGTACAGAATCGCAGTATATATAAAATAATATGCAAAGTGGTTGGAGGGAAGGTTCAGAAGGTTCCCCTCTAAATATGGCTATGGGTAAGCACTTACGCCTCCCAATACTGGGGTCTTTGGCTCTGATCTTGCGGTCTGCATGGAGATGGCGGGTTTTCGTGGGTTTTCTGCCTCATTTCAAAGACAATGCTGGTAGGTTAATTGTCTCCTGTTAGAACTGGCCCTAGTATGTATGTACAAACTATGCACAAGCGTTATCACAGTCTGCATGCCAGTCTTAGGCCAAGTAGTTGAGGAAGGACCTGGCAACCAACATTGTAAAAAAAAAAATTGCCAAGAAAATTCTATGGAAAAGGCTTTTAAGCCTATCAGACATGGTGCCCACAGAATCGCTGAGATTTGGATACAGCTGAATGGTTTATACAAATATGGCTGTACAACAGCCACGTACAGAACACACTCACAGGTCTCCTTTTATTATCCAGACTGCCCTACACTGGTCAGGACACAAAAAACAATTGTTTGCTAGCTGTCACAATTCTTCATATATCATCTCTGATCTCTGGATCTGGTTAGTCAATATCTCAGGCTTATTTGGTAAAGCAGCTTGCGATACCTAAGATTGCCACCTTGTCTAGGAAAATATATGACATATCTATCTAATTTATAATAATGAAGAAGAGATGAGCAAACTTCTGGGAGAGTTTGACTAGGTGTGGCTTGGCCGAATATTTTTCGAAACATTTGCAAATCTTTGAAATTTGGAATCCCAGACCAAAAGTCCTGTTGAAGTCAATTGAAATCTGAACCAGGTTCCAAAATACAAAGTTGTGCGGAATGGTTTAGGAAGCTCTTGGCGGCCCTGCCTGATGAGATGATGGGACCTTAAAATGCCTAAAGCCGCGTACGCACGAGCGGAATGTCCGACAGAAAAAGTCAGACGGAAGCTTTTCATCGTATATTCCGATCGTGTGTGGGCCTCATCAGACTTTTTTTTTTGAAAATTCTGACGGACCTAGAAATAGAACATGTTCTAAATATTTCCGACGGAAACAATTCCTATCGGGAAACCCGCTCGTCTGTATGCTGTTCCGATGGACCAAAAACGATGCATGTTCTGAAGCAAGTACGAGACGGAAGCTACTGTATTGGTTACTGGCTATTGAACTTCCTTTTTCTAGTCCCGTCCTACGTGTTGTACGTCACCGTGTTCTTGACGGTCGGACTTTGGTCGGACTTTGAGTTGACCGCGTGTAGGCAAGACCGCTTAAATGGAGTTCCGTCGGAAAAACCTTTGGAGTTTATTCCAACGGCAAAACCGGTCATGTGTGCGCGGCATAAGCCACTTCCTTTACAAACATTATATGCATAGAGTAAAGGTACTGTTATCATATCTGTTTGACTGTTACAGATGAGCAAACTTCTGAAAAGTTCCATCAATTGTGGCTTGGCCAAACTTTTTAAAAACTTTTTAAATCTCTGAACCAGGTGAACCTTTAAAATCAATGAAAATCCAAACCAGACTCCAAAAATATGTTTACTACAGAGTTGTAAGTGATGAAAAACCACGCCTTTTAGGAAACTCCTGGTAGCCCTTTCTGATGTGGTGATAGAAAATGGAGATATGTTCATGTGGCCATATGGCCATATTAGATCAATGATGTCATGAACCTCACCATTCCTTTGTGTATGTGCCCAAGCTGATTGGGCCAGCACTGCCAGATACCTTCTGGGTTTAGCCAAAGATGGGTTTGGACCGAACCAGAGCTCATTCCTAATCAGCTCTAAATTGCAACAAGTATCATATTTAGATCAGTTTGATGCCGTTGGCCAGCTTGAATATATGTTAAATATATGCAAACCAACAAACTCACTTTTTATGCAAACGTCTGCTAGAAATATTTGGATTTGAGCACAGGTGTATCACCATTTGTATTGTAATGCCTCGCTTGCACTGAGCGGATCGGTTCGGGTTGGTTCGGTACGGTACGCTATTTTGAGTGTTTCCATTATGAAAGCGGTCCATACAACCGTACCATACCGCACCATTACTGGTCCTGCTTCAGATGTGGGGCCATAGAAAATGGTACGGTACAGTTAGGGCGGAGCTACTGGCGTCACATGATACATTCCACTGATTGGCGGACAGAAAAAACATCAATGCTCACGTCCAAAGGCATTTTTTCTAAACCCCGTATGGCCCGTCGGTTCGACTTGCAGTGGAAACGCTCACCTGAATAGGCCGGACCATTCTAACCCTTCCAAACTGTACCGACCCGAACCGTTCCACTCAGTGGAAACGAGGCATTAGGGACCAGCGAGATGCCAACCCTAGCAACCAATATCATTTCCATTTACTGCAGTTAGATCAGTAAAAGTGTTTGTAAACTCTAATGCTATGTACACACGATAGGATTTTCCGACAACAAAACCGTGGATTTATTTCCGACGGATGTTGGCTGAAACTTGTCTTGCATACACACGGTCACAAGAACGCGGTGACGTACAACATGTACGACGAGCCGAGAAAAATGAAGTTCAATAGCCAGTGCGGCTCTTGATCATGCGTGGAATTTTGCGCGTCGGAATTGTGTACACATGATCGGAATTTTTGACGGATCAACGGATTTTGTTGGTGGAAAATTTGAGAACCAGCTCTCAAATTTTTGTTGTCGGAAATTCCGACAACAAATATCCGATGGAGCCTACACACGGTCGGAATTTCCGACAACAAGCTCACATCGAACATTTGTTGTCTGAAATTACGATCGCCTGTACGCGGCATAACAATACATTTCTTATATGTTATCCCTTATGGTCTGTTAAATATACTGTACCATTGAAAGCATTTTGTTTAAAGCTATCACCATAGCCGGTAACCCCACCCCTTATGTTAAGTAGAGGGGGAGGTGTTATATAGTCCTAACACAGTCCTTTCCTAGGGTGACAACACTGCTCATCCTTGATACAGGGGTTAACTGACTACAGGCAAATAGACTTTTTACTTTGCAAGGGGAGTTGCAATTTGTCAGGGAATTTTCCCAAGAGCTTAGAGAATGTGGTGACTTCCATCAACCAATCACATGCAAGCAATGCTGTTTTTTTTTTTTTTCATTTTCCTTGCATGGGTATTCTTTGCAAAGTGAAAGTGATACTAACAAAACAAACATGGTATACTTACCCGTACTGTGCCATGGTTTTGCTCAAAGCAGCCCCAATCCTCCTATTTGTGGGTTGCTCGCTGGCGCTCCTGGCTCCTCCCCTCTACTGAGTGCCCCCATAACAAACTGCTTGCTATGGGGGCACTTGTGCACGCTCGCTCCCGAGCCACATTCTGTGTGTATACAGAGACACATAACAGGGCTTGGCCTTGCATCCCGCTCCCTCCTCACTGGCTGTAATTGACAGCAGGGCGAGGCAATGGCTCCCACTGCTGTCTCTGAGCCAATGAGGGACCAGAGAGCCAAGGGGAGCAGTTGCTCTCATGCACATCGCTGGATTGAGATTGGGTTTAGGTAAGTATTAGGGTGGGCTGGTGGGGAGAGGGGGAGGTTTTTTTTTTACCTGCATGCATAGAATAATAGGTAAAACACCTTTAGCCTTTAGAATCACTTGACGTTTCATCACATTGGCTGAGCTCAGGGGATACAGTGGCTAAGTGGTTAGCACTTCCACCTGGCAGCACTAAGGTGGTCGGTTCAAATCCCAACCACTAAGGTTGTCGGTTCAAATCCCAACCACTCGGCACAATGTGACTGCAGTTTGCATGTTCTCCCTGTGTGTGCGTGAGTTTCCTCCCACACTCCAAAGGGGCTCCTGTCTAAATTGGCCCTAGTATGTGTATGTATGAATGTGAGTTAAGGACCTTATATTGTAACCTCCTTGAAGGCAGGACTGATGTGAATGTTCAATATATATGTAAAGCGCTGCGTAAATTGTTGGTGCTATATAAGTACCTGAAATAAAATAAAATGTTTGCGATGTCCAGTGGCGGCTGGTGTTTTTTTTTTTGGGCGGAGCTGCACTAGCACAACTGCCCCTACCCCCCCCCCACGGCACGGCATGGCACTAACACCTCCAGCAAACTCCCCCCACGCGCTGTCTGCCGGTCAGTCCTTACCCTGGATGCGGGTGGTGAGAACAGCGGTCGGGTCTTAATGGAGTACGGAGCTGATGTGGCCATCAAGTGTGGCAGGCTCAGGGAAAGCTGCTCCAGTTTCCTCTCCTAGAGCAGCTTCCGTGGTGCGTCTCCTCTCTGCTCCTCCTGGCACTAGGCATCCAATAGGTTTCATACCCGCTTCCCGATTGGCCAGGAGGAGGAATAGTGTTGCAACAGTGAATATTTATTTGCTGTTGCAACACACCTGGGTGGGCTCCGGACGCAAAGCTCTGAGCCCCGAGCTCACCCTATTCTGAAGCCTGTTAGAGCCTCTGGCTCTAATCAGGTGCTTCAAAATACACCCCCCCCCTGCCTATCCCCTCAATTGTAATTCATGCACCTGGCATCCTGAAAGGGGCCAGGCGCATGGATAGAGAGGGCAGCTGCGGTGCTGGGAGGGGGGGGTGGCACCTGTGCGCTCCCACAATTCACGGGCCGCCACTGGCGACGTCCCTTGCAAAGTGAGCAGCCTTTGGTAAATCAACCCCTTGGCACAGTTGTCACCCTAGGACAGGAAGTGGGATTACCAGGCTAGAACGAAGCAGAAAACAAATGCAACCACCATATCTAGAAAGCCGTAAGCTAAAATATATAAAAATGTTTGTTCTTGGGTTAGGAGAAGACTTATAATGAGCTGATATGGGTCACGCCATTATTGTCCTTCATCTTTAAAAAAAAAAGTTGCCATTTGTAAACGTGCACAAAACCCACCGCAGCCAATCATGGTCCCAGCTTCCCTTAAAATGATGGCCCATCGATGACATCTTGTTGGTTGCTAGCGGTGACCACACCGTGCAGATCAATACTGCTCCACATGCTGCCTTTCTAAATGAGCCATTTGTCTGCAGCCGGTGAATTTGGACCCCCTTTTGTGCTGGCGCTGTCACTCAGGGCACTGCAGTGCTCTCCAGCCTGACTGGGATAAGGGGGAGAGCAGTGGAATTCAGTGGGACTCAGTGCAGGAGAAAACAAACAGAAGGAAAGGCACGGACATTGAGCAATCAATGGTGGCTGAAGAGTAGGGAAGTAAGACAGAGCTCACTTCATCTCCTAACGCTGCGTAGCTGAGCGAGAAAAGGAAGGGAAAAAAAAAAAAAAAACACTGGCTGCGAATTAGTAGCCCAGTTCTGATTGTATCAGCAATCTTTGAAGATATTCTATAATTGAAAACCACTGCCAACATTTTCCCCGTCAATAGTTTTGGACACCGGCTCTAGTGAGTAAGATTTACACAGGGGCCGTAATTCAAAGTCGCCAGAGATTCCACCCCCCCCCCCTTTTTTTATAATTAAATATACATCAAAGTAAGCCAGGTTAATAGCAGCCCTGCGTTAAATAAATAGAACTGTAAATTGGATCACAATACAAAAACGCACTTCCTTTCTTCTTTTTTTTCCCTTGTGCCTAAAAATACAGCATTCTCCTGACCCGACGACTGCTGCATCTGGATATGAGACGCTGGGCTGGCATTAATATGATCTTGGTGTATACAGGTGCAGCATTACAACACATTGCTAATCCCACTGGCTGCTATTACTCAATACATAGGCGTCTTGTCACAGCCCAGCTCTTCATGGACCAGGAGAATTAAAAAAATAAATAAATAAAGACAGCAGGATAATAAGCAGATCATGGTAATTTTTGATATCGGTGCACGCGTGCTTGTGTGCATTCCTGTTTATACAGTGTACAGCACAAAAAATGTATATATACAGATATATATCTATATTTAGACATACACAAATGGCAAAGAATCACGTGATGCACATTCCTATCAATTAAAAAATGAATGAATAATAATAAAAAATAAATATATATATATATTATATTGCCTTACACATATATATATATATATATATATATATATATATATATATATATATATATATATATAATGCTTAATATACCTATAAATATATATAAGAATTTTGTATATATGTATATATATATATATATATATATATATATATATATATATATATATATATATATATATATATATATATATATATATATATATATATATATATATATATATATATATATTATACAGTGTAAGGCAATAGGGCTATATAATGCTATAATGCTTACTATACCTATAGATATATAAAAAAAATAACAAACATACATATGCAGTATATATATATATATATATATATACACACAGAGAGATCTATCTATCTATCTATCTATCTGTCTATAGATAGATAGATAGATAGATAGATAGATAGATAGATAGATAGATAGATAGATATGTATAAATATATATAGATAGATATTTATCTATCTATATGTATATCTATATGTATATGATGCTTAATATACCTATAAATATTAAAAATAAATAAATAAATAAATATATATATATATATATATATATACACTACCGTTCAAAAGTTTGGGGTCACATTGAAATGTCCTTATTTTTGAAGGAAAAGCACTGTACTTTTAAATGAAGCTAACTTTAAACTAGTCCTAACTTTAAACAAATATACTCTATACATTGCTAATGTGGTAAATGACTATTCTAACTGCAAATGTCTAGTTTTTGGTGCAATATCTACATAGGTGTATAGAGGCCCATTTCCAGCAACTATCACTCCAGTGTTCTAATGGTACAATGTGTTTGCTCATTGGCTCAGAAGGCTAATTGATGATTAGAAAACCCTTGTGCAATCATGTTCACACATCTAAAAACAGTCTAGCTCCTTCCAGAAGCTACAAAACTGACCTTCCTGTGAGCAGATTGAGTTTCTGGAGCATCACATTTGTGGGGTCAATTAAACGCTCAAAATGGCCAGAAAAAGAGAACTTTCATCTGAAACTCGACAGTCTATTCTTGTTCTTAGAAATGAAGGCTATTCCATGCGAGAAATTGCAAAGAAATTGAAGATTTCCTACAACGGTGTGTACTACTCCCTTCAGAGGACAGCACAAACAGGCTCTAACCAGAGTAGAAAAAGAAGTGGGAGGCCGTGTTGCACAACTAAGCAAGAAGATAAGCACATTAGAGTCTCTAGTTTGAGAAACAGACGCCTCACAGGTCCCCAACTGGCATCTTCATTAAATAGTACCCGCAAAACACCAGTGTCAACATCTACAGTGAAGAGGCGGCTGCGGGATTTTGGGCTTCAGGGCAGAGTGGCAAAGAAAAAGCCATATCTGAGACTGGCCAATAAAAGAAAAAGATTAAGGTGGGCAAAAGAACACAGACATTGGACAGAGGAAGACTGGAAAAAAGTGTTGTGGACGGATGAATCCAAGTTTGAGGTGTTTGGATCACAAAGAAGAACGTTTGTGAGACGCAGAACAAATGAAAAGATGCTGGAAGAATGCCTGACGCCATCTGTTAAGCATGGTGGAGGTAATGTGATGGTCTGGGGTTGCTTTGGTGCTGGTAAGGTGGGAGCTTTGTACAGGGTAAAAGGGATTCTGAATAAGGAAGGCTATCACTCCATTTTGCAACGCCATGCCATACCCAGTGGACAGCGCTTGATTGGAGCCAATTTCATCCTACAACAGGACAATGACCCTAAACACACCTCCAAATTGTGCAAGAACTATTTACAGCAGAAGCAGGCAGCTGGTATTCTATTGGTAATGGAGTGGCCAGCACAGTCACCAGATCTGAACCCCATTGAGCTGTTGTGGGAGCAGCTTGACCGTATGGTACGCCAGAAGTGCCCATCCAACCAATCCAACTTGTGGGAGCTGCTTCTAGAAGCGTGGGGTGCAATTTCTCCAGCTTACCTCAATAAATTAACAGCTAGAATGCCAAAGGTGTGCAATGCTGTAATTGCTGCAAAAGGAGGATTCTTTGATGAAAGCAAAGTTTGATGTAAAAACAATGTTATTTCAAATACAAATCATTATTTCTAACCTTGTCAATGTCTTGACTCTATTTTCTATTCATTTCACAACGTATGGTGGTGAATAAGTGTGACTTTTCATGGAAAACACAAAATTGTTTGGGTGACCCCAAACTTTTGAACGGTAGTGTATATATATATTATACGGCTATATAATGCCTAATATACATATACATGTATTTATATGAAAATAAATGTCTATTATACATACACAACACATAGTATCTTTCTAGCTATCTATTTTTCTATCTATTGATGTATCCAACCCATCAGTCTGATCCTATCTAGCTATCTATCAAACCACCACCCAAAATTAAACACATATGCATTACCCATTCATAAGCATTACCCCCCCCCAAAAAAAATAAAAATGAAAAGAAACCCATGAAAAGTCTAAATAAAGAATCCATTGCAGAAGGTGCAGTCATAAATGCAAGAGCATGCATTAAAATAAGATAATCTTGCTCTGTTCCTTCTTCTTGTTTTCCTTCCTCCTCCTTAATGTTGATGATTTTTGTGTAAGGCATTGAAAGAGAAGCTTAAAGTCTTTTCCATTTCATCAGCAAGGCACATATATTACTTTACTGGTTCACTAAAATGTTGGTTTAATGCCCACCCCCTTTCAATCTGCCCATGTCTGAGATTCTCTGTTCGAGCATACAATCATGACCAGCTTACGACACTCAGTGTGCAAGAGGCGCCTCTGCATGCTTTAGCAACATACTGGCTCAGCTGAAGAAGAGAAGGAATCCTTAGCTTGTCTGCCTTCTTTTATTTATTTATTTATTTATATTTTTTTGCTCTCTTTTTTTCTTCGCTTTAAACGTCAACTAATCAACTAGATGCAGAAGAGGGGACTTAGCGGAATGAATCTACGGTCTTCTGCTCAGTGACTGGATGGTGATCTGTCCTTTTTTTTTTTTTTTTTGGTGGTTGGTTCTGGTGAACGATTATTTCAGAGATGGACACTGAGCAGCCTTGCCTGATGCCGTGGAGATCTTAGCAAAGAGAGTTCGGAGTTCTTTCCGGAATGACACTGTAATCGCCGCAGAGGCAAAAGGACGGGCTTCGAAAAAAAAAAAAGAGGGGGATCAAGCTCCTTGTTGTGCAACTTGAAGGTCCTACAAGTCGGCTACAAAGGTAACCGGACCCCCACCGTCACCACCACCACCACCCCCCCCTTCCCTTCTTCCCTTTCAGCTCATTGAGAAGGAGCAAAGGGGGGATATTGTAAGCCTTGCCAGCCTTCGCAAAAGGCTAAAAGCTACTGTATGTCTGTACACAGAGGGGTCTTTTTTAAGCTCGGCATATAATTAACCCAAAACACAAAGGAAGCAGCTGAATGGAGCCTGTCACTCTCTGGAAAAGGGTGGGTAAGATACTTTTTTAATTAAATTCTTTCATGAAGAAAGATATTCCCCCCCTCCTCGACCACCACCCTCTCTTCTGCAGCATTTATCATGAACAAAACCCAATCACCTTCCAATTTGCATCACCTTTAATGCTGCCAAGATTTCTGCATGCTGAAAAAAAAAAGTCCCTCTGTTGACCTATGACATGTATTTCACTGAAATATGATGTAGAAGCCGCAGACATTTTCAATGGACATTCTCGGGAAAAACTGGAACCGTGTTTGCTAATGGATTTCCTTCTCATTGGTCTCTGTTTAAACTGGATGCTGAGAAAGCCCCCTGGGTTAATACTGTGTGCAATGGGCATATTTGTTAAAATGCTTCCACTGGTGAGCAGTGGCTGTCCCAGAGTGTGCCGTTGCGAGGGCAGGTTCTTGTACTGCGAGTCACAAAATGTCACAGAGCTGCCTCGCAACCTATCGGGCGTGATGGGCTTGTCGCTGCGGTACAACAGCTTGACGGAGCTGCAAGATGGACAGTTCACTGGGTTAATTCAACTCACGTGGCTCTATCTGGATCACAATCACATAGACATAATAGAGGGGGATGCCTTTCAAAAACTGCGTAGGGTCAAAGAACTCACACTTAGCTCCAACAAAATCACACATCTAGCGAACCATACTTTCCGACCCATGCCAAACTTGCGCAGTGTGGATTTGTCAAACAATAACATACAGTCCCTGGCACCGGATCTGTTCCACGGGCTACGCAAGCTGACGAGTTTACAGATGCGCCACAACGCCATCAAGTTTGTGCCAGTAAGAATCTTTCAGGACTGTCGCAGCCTCGAGTTTCTCGACTTGGGATACAATCAGTTGAAGAGCCTGGCCCGCAACTCCTTTGCAGGCTTATTCAAACTTGCAGAACTTCACCTGGAGCACAATGACTTAGTGAAAGTTAATTTGGCTCACTTTCCCAGGCTCCTCTCACTACATTCTCTCTTTATGAGAAAGAACAAAGTCACCATAGTGGTGAACTCTTTGGACTGGGTGTGGAAGCTCACCAAAATGGATCTCTCTGGGAACGAAATCGAATACATCGAACCTCATGTTTTCGAAAGTGTACCTCATCTGGAATCCCTACAGCTCGATTCCAATCGCCTCACCTATATCGATTCTAGAATCCTGAGTTCTTGGAAATCTCTCACCAGTATCACCCTGTCCGGGAACAACTGGGACTGTGGGCGTAACGTCTGCGCCTTGGCCTCTTGGTTGAACAACTTCAAAGGTCGCCATGATGGCAACATGCTTTGCACCACCCCTGAGTATGCCCAAGGAGAGGATGTTTTGGATGCTGTCTATGCCTTTCATTTATGTGAGGACCCTACTGATCCAACTAGCCCCAATGCCATCATCACCTTCTTTAACAACAGTGACAAAAACGCCCATAACAACCCCACCATGACTACTGCCACCTATGACGTCCAGGATACCGAAGGGGAAAAAACTACGGACATCTTGATGGCTACTCTACCCAGCGAGCTTGCGGACAACACCATCCAGATTCATAAGGTGGTCACCGGGACTATGGCTCTTATTTTTTCCTTTCTTATTGTGGTTTTGATGTTGTATGTTAGCTGGAAGTGTTTCCCAGCCAGCCTCCGGCAGTTGAGGCAGTGCTTTGTGACACAGCGTAGGAAGCAAAAACAAAAACAGACTATGCATCAGATGGCTTCTATGTCTGCCCAGGAATACTATGTTGATTACAAACCCAATCACATCGAAGGAGCCCTGGTAATTATTAATGAATATGGTTCCTGTTCTTGTCACCAGCCACCTGCCAGGGAATGTGAGGTGTAACCATGTCTTTCACAAAAAAAACAAAAAAAACAAAAAAAAAGGGATTTAAAACACTGTACAACCAAATAACGATGGCATATAGACCAGCTGAAGAGAATATTTTTGCACCTCTTGACTTGATACTCAAAGGGGAATCTATTGAAAAAAAGAATAAATCAAAAACTTGACCTTTTAGCTTTATTGTGTCTTAAAAAAAAAAAAAAAACCTTCAGGACATGAAATCGATAAAAAACAAAAAAACAAACAAAAAAATATCTAAAAATATTCTAATGGTACGAAGATTTGTCTATATTCAGGAATCTAAGAGTGTATAAAAAAAAGGTACCATGTTGAATTTTTTTTTGTAATCTACAATGTTTAAAAAGGAAAAAAAAATAATAAAATAGCATTTACAATATTTTTTTTTTAAAACTTTTCTTCTGCTCTGTGATGTTCAAAGTAAATCAATGTCATTGAGAACATAAATCTCATTTCCTCTTCATCTGCAGTTTCTTGGCTGGTGTGGCACCCCCCCCCCCCCCCCACCCCCAGCAACAGGGAGAATAAAGCAGCCTTGATTTAGCTATAGATGGATCAATGGCTGGTCGTTTTAATGGCTCACCCTGCAATAAAACTCAGAATTATTTGCAGTGGCCGCTGCTTAGGCAAGCACTGCAGATTGAAAAGGAGGAAATTAAAAAGAAAAAAAAAAAAACAACTTGGTTTTGCTTAGTTGGTTATCATCAAAGAGTTGGTAGACTTTCCAAAACGTTGTATTGGGAATCTGTGAATCACCTGTTGACCGTTTGACATGCGTTGAATGAAATGCAAAGAATAGTTGACGATGTTGCATTTGGGCAAAAGGTTGTTGCTTGAGACTGCAGCAAAAAAAAAAAAAAAAAGAGAAGAGAAGAGAGCTTGGGCATAGATGAGCCTTTTTAGTCCTTGTTGGTATCTTAACCACTGCTGCACATAGGGGTCTGTACTCTATAGCCCCCTACAATCCATACCGCAACCTTCTATGTGTTATTTGGGCAACCTAAGTCTAAATCAGTTCTGTAGTCTTGGTCAAAGTGCAGTTTTCAGGTTTTTTTGGTTTAATTTTGAGTGTTTTCTACAGAATTGTGGCAAAGAGCAGAGAATACAGGGCTGAAGAACATCAGTTTCTATAGAGAATCACCAGAAAAATCCTACAACCGTAGGTATTACCAGCAAGCCCTGTATCCAAAATGCATCCATTCCACCATGAATGGGGTATATTTATAAAGCTGGGGAGTCTGACATTCCACAAAGATTCTCTGCGGGTGAATCTTCATGGCAGTGATTGATTCTCCAGCAGTCACATTCACTGCTTTATAAGTAGACCCCCCCAAGTGTATGGTCAATGAACGGCTCACATTGGCAGCAGGATCTGTAATGCAATGTATAGTGGGGGTTTTTCTGTATCCAAGATTGGAGTTATCACTGAAATGTGCTCACTGCGCAGGTGCTGGGGAACTACAAGTGCCAACATGCCCGGATTGCTTCCTCCATCTGGTACATTGGTAATGCAACATTTGCAAGGGATTTGGGACGGCAAGTCCCAACATTGGTCATTGGCCTAGCCATATTGTTTTATATACAGGGAGTGCCTAGACTTACAGGTTGGAGCTGATGGGAAACCACAAAACCCAGCATGCCCTAGACTGTGATTTTCTACCAGGCTCTGAAGAGTTATACTGGGATTTGACCTTTCAATACTGACCATGGTGAAATGATGTGCCTTGTCTGGTAGTTAGGGTCAGGCCGGCACTTCTAGCTCCACTTCTAACCCTAATGCTAAGACTTGTAGTTCCACCTCTATCCCTAATGTTGAGACTTTACCCCTAATCCTGAGACTTGTAGTTCCATCTCTAACCCTAATGCTGAGACATTTAGTTCCACCTCTATCCCTAATGTTGAGACTTTACCCCTAATCCTGGGACTTGTAGTTCCATCTCTAACCCTAATGCTGGGAGTTGTAGTCCCACTTTGAACCCTAACACTGATACTTATAGCTCCAGCTCTAACCCAAATGTGGGGAATTGTAGTTCCACCCTTAACCCTAAAACTGGGACTTACAGTTCTACCTCCAACCCTAACACTGGGACTTGTACTTCTACCTCTAATCTTAATGCTGGGAGTTGTAGTTCCATCTCTAACCCTAAAACTGGGACTTGTAGTTCTACCTCCAACCCTAACACTGGGACTTGTAGTTCCAACTCTAACCCTAACACTGGGACTTGTAGTTCCATCTCTAACCCTAACACTGGGACTTGTAGTTCCAACTCTAACCCTAACACTGGGACTTGTAGCTCCAGCTCTAACCCTTACACTGGTATTTGTAGTTTGACCTTTAACCCTAACACTGGGACTTGTAGTCCTACCTTTAACCCTAACACTGGGACTTGTAGTCCTACCTTTAACCCTAACACTGGGACTTGTAGTCCTACCTTTAACCCTAACACTGGGACTTGTAGTCCTACCTCTAACCCTGAAACTGGGACTTGTAGTTCTAAATCTAATCCTAATGCTGGGACTTGTAGTTCCACCCCTAACCCTTTTTATTGGGATTCCACCTCTAATCATTATACTGGGACATGTAGTTCCAGCTCTACCTCTTATCCTGGGACTTGTAGTTCCACCTCCAACTCATTCACTGGGACTTGTAGTTCTGCTTCTAACCCTAAGGCTGGGACTTATGGCTCATCTTCTAATCTTAATGCTGGGACTTGTAGTTCTACCACCAACCCATATGCTGGAACTGGTAGCTTCACCTCTAACCCTGGGAATTGCAGGTCCAATAACATCAGGCTGGAATATGTAGTTCAATAGCTGCTTATATGACTGCTGGGGCCCAGGTGGCATATTTACAGCTGGTTACCATGACATGCTGGTACTTGCAGTTCCAAATCAATGTGTTGAGTTCTGGTGGGATATCCACATCTGTCTGTGACTTCTAATAGATGCCTGGGAGTTGTGGTTCTTCTGCTTGCTGTCATAACCAGCTGAGACTTGTGGTTTCCCTATAAAGCTTGATGGGACTTGTAGTTCCCCTGCACTTGCTTATATGTAGTGACAATGCTGGAGAGCCCTCTAAGCAGTCCCTGTGTCCTCCAATCATTGTAGAGGTCTGTATTTTACCTCCAGTGCTAATTACTAAGCCAGAGACAGACACAATCAGTGTGCCCCCGCTCTGCAACCTGCACACATCTCTATGTATATTATCTGGGGGGGGGGGGTCTGGGTTGTCTCTCGGCTATAGATCGCCCTGCGAATCAAAGCCTTGCTTTTAATTTCCATGTCGCTATGGCAACAGAATCAAGTTGGAATATAAGATAAAATCAGGAGCTGATTGCTGGAGGTGTTCTCCCCACTTCTAAGGGAAATAACAGGAGAAGACGAGCCTGTTCCCAGGATACAGATAGAGCCTGTTACTGGGGGGGGGGTCCTGGGTGGGATCGCCGCACACCACATAGGCATAGGAAGGGTTAACCGGTCACATGGCCACACCGCCGCTCTCTTCTAGTCTGCTGACCCATGACAGGAAGGGGTTAATGTGCCCCTTATAAATCGGTAATTGTAGGGGATTCATCTACTCAGAGAATGGAGACTTCCATTAGTCATGGATGTATCATTCATTCCCAGCTTCACCCTGATTATTCCATAGAAACTTCTCCCCATTCTATCTCTATCTATAGATCTGGATTGTGTGCAATCAGCCAGCATACTAGAAGTACTAGAATGTGGTGTATGGATCTCTGTCATTATATATCATGACTATCTATTAGTATCTATCTATCTATCTATCTATCTATCTATCTATCTATCTATCTATCTATCTATCTATCTATCTATCTATCTATCTATCTTTCTGTCCCCTTTCTCCCTCTGAGCATTATCTACCAATCTGCCATCTCTCTATCCATGTATTTATCAATTTGTCCTAGATCTATTTATCAAATCCCACTTTATCTATAATTTATTAATCATCTATCTATCTATCTATCTATCTATCTATCTATCTATCTATCTATCTATCTATCTATCTATCTATCTATCTATCTATCTATCTATCTATCTATCTATCTATCTACTTACCCCCTCCCTCTCTCTCTATTTATCTATCAGTCTTTCTCTCTCTCTCACCTACCAATCTACCTACCCCCTTCAGCCTCGTACACACGATCAGATTGTTGGCCGGGGATTGTCTGTTGACAGACTGTTGTCCTTAATTCTTACCTTTACTACGCTCCTTTTTGACAATTGTTGTCCGACTTTCGGCCAACAAATGTTGGATGGCAGGCTAGTAACTTTTCGGTGGACAACGGCTCCAGATCTGATTTTCGGATGGTCAGTGCACAAATCTGTCGCACAAAATTCCAAAGTACAAACACGTACGATCGGAATCAGTGCTCACCAAACACGAAATTAGCAGAAGGGGCCCAAAGGGTGGCGCTCAAGAGCTGAAATTCCTTGTAGTACGTCACTACGTTCGTGCTTGTTGGCCGACAATTTGTGTACCGTTTGTATGCAAGAGAAGGTCCTGGCACATGCCCTTAAGACAAAAATCAGACACTCGGTTGACCAACAATCGTACCGTGAGTGCGAGGCTATCTATCTATCTATCTATCTATCTATCTATCTATCTATCTATCTATCTATCTATCTGTCTGTCTGTCTGTCTGTCTGTCTGTCTGTCTGTCTGTCTGTCTGTCTGTCTGTCTATCTATCTATCTATCTATCTATCTATCTATCTACAGTATCTATCTATCTATCTCACCATGTATCTATCAGTCAATCAGTCAGTCAATCTGTCTATCCATTTATTTATCAATTTGTCCTAGATCTATCTATCTAACCCCACTTTATCTATAATTTATTGATCCCCTTCTCTATCTATCTATCTATCTATCTATCTATCTATCTATCTATCTATCTATCTATCTATCTATCTATCTATCTATCTATCTATCTATCTATCTATCTATCTATCTATCTATCTATCTATCTATCTATCTATTTATCCATTTATCAGTCTATCTATCTATCTATCTATCTATCTATCTATCTATCTATCTATCTATCTATCCCCACTTCTCCTATACACATATCTATCTACTTATCCATTTATCTTTCTATCTGTCTGTCTGCCCCCTTCATCTCTCTCTCTATCCATTCTCTATCAATCAGTCTATTTCTCAATTTATTCATCTATCAATCTAACGTCACTCTACCTGTCATTTATTCATCTTCTTTTTCTCTATCTATCTATCTATCTATCTATCTATCTATCTATCTATCTATCTATCTATCTATCTCTCTATCTATCTATCTATCTATCTATCTATCTATCTATCTATCTATCTATCTATCTATCTATCTATCTATCTCTCTCTCTCTCTCTCTCTCTCTCTCTATCTATCTATCTATCTATCTATCTATCTATCTATCTATCTATCTATCTATCTATCTATCTATCTATCTATCTATCTATCTATCTATCTATCTATCTATCTGTCTGTCTGTCTGTCTGTCTGTCTGTCTATCTATCTATCTATCTATCTATCTATCTATCTATCTACAGTATCTATCTATCTATCTCACCATGTATCTATCAATCAATCAGTCAGTCAATCTGTCTATCCATTTATTTATCAATTTGTCCTAGATCTATCTATCTAACCCCACTTTATCTATAATTTATTGATCTCCTTCTCTATCTATCTATCTATCTATCTATCTATCTATCTATCTATCTATCTATCTATCTATCTATCTATCTATCTCTATATACCATCCATGTTTTTCCTTCCCTTCCTCGCCTTCTATATCTCATACTTCCCAGTTCCTTATTCCAGCCAGTATCCAATACAGAATTCTAGAAGTATTTCCGGGAAAACCAACCCGGGTGCATTACTGTATTTCATGTACACTAATAAGGAATAGATATCAGGAATACCTGACAGCTAATAGGCATTGTCATGGCCATGCACTGGTAGACTGGTGGTGTAGCGGTCCAGGAGGCCATGCTGGGAGCGGTAGTTCTACAACAGGTTTCCTGTGACAGTGGAGGGAAGGACGGATGTGCGTCGTTGGCTCAGTGTGGATTAGTAGGAGCGCAGTGCCATCTGCAGTGAACAAGCCTTGTTTTCCCTCTCTAGTCGGCATTGCCGCTCTATTAAAGCAGAAATAAAATAATACTGTAGATCCTTCTATGGGACCTACAACTGATAAGCTTAATGTATTGTCTCCGATCCTTGTACATAGCTCGGGGTCCTTATTAGGATAAATAATGAAAACATTACAGCACTATAAAAAGTCATGCTAGATTACAATAGTATAAAACGGAGAAGGCCAGGCGGAATTGAAGGTCATCCGATGGCCTCCGAGCGAGGCCGTGAAAGACGCCGGATGAATCTATCACCAATTTTTTTCCCTATTACTTAAAACCAATCATTGGGGGTTTTTGGCCTCAGAGGAATTCGGTGTAAGATATGTAATTTTGTCTCAGGACACGTCTAATGAATTGCCCTCCTGGGACTCACTTTGTATCAGATAAGGGGGAAAAAAAAGTGACTGCAAGATTTATTAGTCCGTAAATTTACATTAAAATGGCCTGTTAAAGGGGGGCTCCGGCTTAGCCAGCGCTGTTCTCAAGCACACCATTGTGATGTTTATTCTACTTTGTGAATGAAATGATGAATTATACAAGTGAGGTCTTTTTGTTATTGCTTTCATCAGCCTTGAAGTTGTCCTCCACAGTCGTTCCTCCATCTCTCAGCATTGAGCTACAAAAAACACTCACAGGCCAGTAGTACTGATTTGTTGCTGGTGTGTGAGAGATAACATGAGCCAGGAGGTGTTTGTGTTTAAAGAGGAACTTTAATCCCCCCTTGTATTTTTTTTGTGCTTAAAAAACATACTCACCAACCCAGCGAATCCATTGTTTGGCTGGATGCAGTCCTTTGCTAGCCATTAACTGGCCCTTGGGGCACTTTTCTTCCCAATGATATGAGGCAGTATCCCCCCCCCCAATATCAATGATGGGGCATTATCTCTCCCATTAATATCAACAATGGGGTACTATCCCTCCCATTGATATCAACAATGGGGTACTATTCCTCTCATTAGTATCAAGGATGGGGTACTATCCCTCCTATTAGTATCAACGATGGGGCACTATCCCTCGGATTAATATCAATGATAGGGAACTATCCCTCCTATTAATATCAACGATGGGGCACTATCCCTCGCATTAATATCAATGATGGGGCACTATCCCTCCAATTATTATCAACAATGGTGCACTATCTCTCCCATTAGTATCAACGATGGGGCACTATCCCTCCCATTAATATCAACGATGGGCCACTATCCCTCCCATTAGTATAAACAATGGGGCACTATCCCTCCCATTAAATATCAACAATGGGGCACTATCCCTCTCATTAACATCAATGATGGGGCACTA
Organism: Lithobates septentrionalis; assembly: GCA_037952835.1. Classification (NCBI taxonomy): domain Eukaryota; kingdom Metazoa; phylum Chordata; class Amphibia; order Anura; family Ranidae; genus Lithobates; species Lithobates septentrionalis. Next base: position 2,644,362 of record JBBDGP010000238.1, on the reverse strand, counting down.
TCCCTCTGATTAATATCAGTGATGAGGCACTATCCCGCCCATTAATATCAATGATGGGGTGCTATCCCTTCCATTAATATCAGTGGTGGGGTGCTATACCTCCCATTAGTATCAATGATGGGGCACTATCCCTCTAATTAGTATCAAAGAAGGGGCACTATCCCTCTAACTAGTATCAAAGATGAGGCACTACCCCCCCCCCATTAGTATTGATGATGGGGCACTATACCTCCCATTAGTATTAATGTTGGGGCACTATTGCACCCACTGACACCAACAATGGGGCACTATTGTTTCCACTGATACCAATGATGGGGCCCTAATCTTTCCACTAATACAAATGATGAGGTACTATTCTTCCAACTAATACCAATGATGGGGTACTGTTCCTCCCACTAATACCAATGATGGGGTACTGTTCCTCCCACTAATACTAATGATGGGGTACTGTTCCTCCCACTAATACCAATGATGGGGTACTGTTCCTCCCACTAATACCAATGATGGGGTACTATTCCTCCCACTAATACCAATGATGGGGTACTATTCCTCCCACTACTACCAATGATGGGGTACTATTCCTCCCACTAATACCAATGATGGGGTACTGCTCCTCCTCCTACTGACCCCCTACCTTGAGGCCATGTTTTTTCCCACTAATGCTGGGCCGGGGAATTTTTTTTACCCCCTGCTGGCCGCAATCTGGCCCCCTTAAAGTCTAAAGGACAGGAAACTGGCCCTTTGTTTGAAAAGTTAGCAAACCCTTGGTCTAGGGCGGGGTTTCTTAACAAGGGTTCCTCTAGAGGTTCCTTGAGTAATGAGCAATTTTTGCCTCTCAGATAAGTTCCCACTGACACCATTGATGTTTTAGCTATTTGTAAGGAGGTAATTCTTCCCAATGACCACAGATGTAAGGAGCATTCTTCCTACTGACCATCACACCAATGTATCATGAGTTGTAGATATAGTCATTTTTAGCAGGGGTTCCCTGGGACATTATCCCTCCCATTAATATCAAAGGTCCAGTTATTTCAAGGGTTCCTCCGTATTGAAAAGGTTGAGAAAGGCTGGTCTAGGGTATCAGTAATCTGGCATTTCTGGTGTCATCAGGGGTAATCTATTCTTAGACCCTGCTCCTTGCAGTGGAGATTCCAAGCCCCCTGGGATGTATGGTGTCAGTATCTCAGAAGGCTTCAGATTGAAGAAGGGGGGGTGGCGTCACCTGGGAGTGTGGAGCCAGAACCCACTGCAAAGTACCTACCCCCCCCCCCCCCACAAAAAGTAATTTTCATTTTTGTAAAGGGGTTGTGGGGGGCGGGGGGGGGGGGGGGGTAGGAGGAAAACCATGGAGAGCCATAGTAAGGGTTTGCTTTAATAATGATCTAAATTTGTATAAAGGGACGCAAGTCTGTGTAAGTGCCCTGGTCTGGTGAATTAGGGGGGCTGGTTTACAGTAAATTATGGTATGAAAACCTGCATCCTGTAGTAACTGGTACGCCTATTAGTTCATCAATGGGTTAAAGACCGCATCTATAGGCACATTTTTAAAATCTTGTAGGCCCCTGGTGCCTAGCCTGTGGCTCGGGGGTCACCACTGGTGTAAGCGATTACAGTATTGTTCTTTTTTGAGTTTGTTGCTTAATATGACGCATAAAGCATTGCGGAGTGGTAATCAATGGCAACCAATCAAATTTCAGCAAGAGTTTACAATTGTCAGACCAAGATCGGAGATCCCTCCGATTTATTGATAAGGGTGACTGAATTTTGCAAATGTATGCTTGCGGTCTTATTTACTGCTTGTCTGTTTATGGATAGGTTGTATTGGCTACTACAGAACTACATGTCCCAGCATGCTTTGCTCCACTTTATAGTAGACCAGTTATGGATAAAAGCATAGCTCCCAACTGTCTCTGATTTCGAGGGACTGTCCCTGATTTGGAGCAATGTCCCTCTGTCCCTCTTTCCTCCTCATTTGTCCCTCATTTTGGTCTGATCTATACAGTTGTATATAAAATGCACTTTTTATCTTTCAAAAAAGTGTTTCCCAGTGCTAAACCTTTCATCCAAATTCAAAATTGCTGCACTAGTACATTTCAGGAGCCAGTACAAAGGAATAGTAGATGAAGAAAAAAAAGCACTTGTGGGTTTAACTAATCTTCTTTTTTCGTATAATTCTTCTTTAACCACTTCAGCTCCGAAAGAATTTACCCCCTTCCTGACCAGAGCACTTTTTGCGATTCGGCACTGCGTTGCTTTAACTGACAATTGCGCGGTCGTGCGACGTTGCACCAAAACAAAATTGACGTCCTTTTTTTCCCCACAAATAGAGCTTTCTTTTGGTGGTATTTGATCACCTCTGCGTTTTTTTTTTTTTTTGCGCTATAAACAAAAAAAAAAAAAAAAAAACAATATTTTTTACTTTTTTGCTATAATAAATATCCCCCAAAAATATATAAAAAAACTAATTTTTTCCTCAGTTTAGGCCGATATGTATTCTTCTACATATTTTTGGTAAAAAAAATCACAATAAGGGCATTGATTGGTTTGCGCAAAAGTTATAGCATCTACAAAATAGGGGATAGTTTTATGGCATTTTTATTATTAACTTTTTTTTATTAGTAATGTTGGCGATCTGCAATTTTTATAGTGACTGCACCATTATGGCGGACACATCGGACACTTTTGACACTATTTTGGGACCATTGTCATTTATACAGTGCTATAAAAATGCACTGATTACTGTGTAAATGACACTGGCAGGGAAGGGGTTAAACACTAGGGGGCGATCAAGGGGTTAAGTGTGTCCTAGGGAGTGATTCTAACTGTGGGGGGGATGGGCTACCACTCACATGACAGTGATCACTACTCCCGATGACAGGGAGCAGTGATCTCTGTCATGTCACAAGGCAGAACGGGGAAATACCTTGCATCTCCCCGTTCTGCCGCTCCATGACACGATCGCGGGCACCCGGCAGACATCGAGTCCACGGGACCCGCGGTCACAGTCACGGAGCACGCAGCGGGCGCACGCGCCCACAATGCCGCACCTTAAAGGGGACTTACCTGTAGGCCCATTTGCCCAGCGTCCCATTGTGCCGACATACATCGCCGTGCGCTGGTCGGCATGGGGTTAAGGGGGGCGTGGCAGGGGGTGTGTCCTATGCCTACATAGTTTTGCTAATTGGTGTCCCTCGTTCCCATCTCAAAAAGTTGAGAGGTATGTAAAAGCCATTGGAACAAAAGTGTGGATAATTCAGCTGACTGGGATGCAGTGACCTCCTAGTGGCATGATATACCTCCTAACTAGTACTAAGATCTAAAGATAACAATACATCCTACAATCTGATTGTGCAATCTTGAGATCAACAACATTGTAGAGCTGGGACCTGGCTGATACAAACTGAATACATTGTTTAGGTTGTTTTGGTAGATCTAAAAGAAGTTGTACATAGATTGTGCAAACAGATTGTAACATATATGGCCAGATTAATACTGAACTTCAGGCACACTTAAAATACACAAATTAATTCAGTTCTGTAGTCATTAATACATCATTAAAGTTTTACTAAACCCACAGCAGTAAAATCAGTCTGTAGATGCAGTAAAGCATACTTGTTATACTCACTGTGGAATCTAAGCAGTTAATCCTCTATATTGTGTGAAAATGCTGTTTGATCCTGTCTTCTCTGATCTTCCCCTTCTTTCACAGTCCCCAATCCATCTCCTGATAGTACAGAGCCTTGGGGACACTCTGCACATGCTCAGTTTGGTGTGTATTGCTAGAGGTTTTTTTTTTTGTTTTGTTTATGGGAGGGAGCATGTGATCAGCACAGGGCCAATCAGCACTGTCCAGACAGAGGGTCAGGGGTCCTGCAGCCTCATAGAACAGTCGGAGGAGAATGAAAACTCCTCCTACAAGCTTTAACTAGTTCTCAGCCAAAGACTGATAGAACTCACAAAACTGCTCTATACCACTGATGAGAAAGGGCATTTAGCAGTTTATATTTACTAAAATAATTGCATTTCCACGTTTTGTGTACTGTGGGAGACCAGATATAGTGAATGCAGGCTCTTGGGTTTAGCCATACTTTAAATATATATTTTTTTAAATGCAAGCTGTGTAAGTACCTGAATGTGACCTGATATCAGCATCTCTGTACAGCAGGGTTGGGGTATGAGGGGAAGAAGCAGCACAAGAATCCAATTAGTTCATGTGCTGACAAGGAGTGTGCTGATAGGAGGAGAGAGCAGAGTGACAGAGAGATAAGCTCATCACTGTGCTCCTTCTCTTTTAAGGCTTGATTAACACTTATGCATTTTTTGTGCTTTTTGCATTTTGCAGATTTGAACTACAGAACCTGTTCCATAAGAAACCATGTTAAATGGACTGTAGTGCAAACCTGCAAAATTGCAAAAAGGACTAAAAATGCATAGGTGTGAATCAGGCCTTAGTGTCCAATCAAAGGCTGGGGGCAGGTCCACAATGACCAGGGCTTGGAGGGAAGTGGGTTGAAGGATGCTGGTTATTAGACTGAGGACATCTAGTGGCAGAAAAAAAGTTATGCCGGGGCAACGTATGGATTGAAATTGAATATTGCAGCAAAGGCTGGCTTCGTTATTTTTTCCTTTTTAAAAGGCTATTGTTTTTTTATCTTATTATTTTTGGCTGAAGTTCTGCTGAGTGGAAACCTGGGATGTACCTGCTGTAATAAAGTGGTCTCGGAAAAGCATATATGTTCTTAACCGGGTGAAATGGCTTTAGGGGCACATACAAATACTACAGAGCATTAATGAATACAGATGTTGGCTCTATGGTCCTTTGACTATTGGCCTGATGTCATGGTGAGAGAATGGCTTCCTTGTGAATCAATCAGCTCAGCTACATGGTCAAGTGTTTGTGGATATCCCTCCAAATCATTGAGCTTAGGATTTCCCAGAGAAGCATATTGTTAAGCCGGCCATAGACGATTCAAATCTCGGCTGGTATGTATGGGCAGGCTGAATGTTGAAGGGTTGATTGATCAATCAACTTGGGTACAACCAACCTGCCGGATTTTACATGCGATTATCGCACTTGGCTGTTATAACCGCTAGCAATAATCACTTTGTTCTCCCGGTGGGGACGGCTTCCCCCCGCCGGGAGAACACAATGGCTCGGCGGGAGGGATTCCCCTGTCAACACTGTCTGTGTTTGCAGGAAAGAAATTTGCTCCGTCTATGGCTGGCCTTAAGGCTACAGCACATGAAGACGTTTCCGATAATTGTACACTTCCAACCTTGTGACAACAGTTCAGGGAAGGCCCCTTTTTTGTTCCAGCATGACCGTGCCCCCATGTACAAAGCCAGCTCCATAAAGACGTGGTTTGATGAGTTTGGGGTGGAGGAACTCGAGTGGCCTGCACTGAGCCCTGACCTCAACCCCACTGAGCATCTTCGTGAGCCAGGTCTTCCCATCCAACATCAGTACCAGACCTCCTGAAAAAAATGCTCTTTTGGCTAAATGGGTACAAACTCCTTCAGACACACTTCAAAATTATGGAAAAAGTCTTCCCAGAAGGTTGGAGACTGTTCTAACTACAAAGGGTCGGCCAACCCCACATTAAAGCAAACCTTCCATGGCAAAACTAAAGGTCAACTTTTTCTGCCAGGCCCTCTCCTGGTGATGTCTCCCAGCAGAGATGAGAACTTGAAATCCTGCAAGAATTCACTCCAGCCAATTGCAAAAGTGCATTATCCTGGGATTTCTAGCTCCCAACTCTGCCAGGAGGTTTGGGGATGGGGAACGCTTTTTTTTTACAAATGGCTTTTTAAACTCTTGTTGACTGTGTAATGCATACACTGCAGATGGCCTGTAACCTCCAGTCGTCACACACACGTGTCCACCGCATCCTGAGGTTGTGTGCTAGGAGCGTGTTAACTGGGCACTACTCAAGCTTTGGCTGACAGCTCTCAGTCACAGCACCTGATCAAGTGCCAGAGGCACAGTCACCCAATCATGTGACCGCTGTGAGAGCCAATCAAAGCAGTCACATGATACAGAAGCTGCACTGTTAAGGATTTAAAGTAATAGTTGAGGGCTTTTTGCCAAGGGGTCCGCTTTATTGCCCATGGTTTTGAAATGGAATGTCCAACAAAGTCATTTAGTTGTGATGATCAGGTAGTTACATGCCCAACAAGCTCATGTCAGTGCAATGATCTGTTTTTTACAATAAAATGTCGAACAAGCTCATTTAAGTAGGATGTTCAGGTGTCTATAATGGAGTGTCCAACTAGCTCATGCAGGTGTAATGATCAGATGTTCACGTTAGAACGAGTTGTGATGATCAGGTCTTTACAATGGAATGTCCAACAAGCTCAAACAATCAGGTGATTACAATAAAATGCCCAACAAGCTCATAAAGGTGCAACGATCTGTTTACAATGGAATGTCCAACAAGCTTACATACTTACATAGATGTGATGATCAGGTGTTTACATGGAATGCCCAGCATGCTCATATAGCTGTGACAATCAGGTTTTTACAGTTTCATGTCCAACATAGGCAGATGATCAAGTGTTCACATTAAAATGCCCAACAAGCTCGTAAAGGTGCAATGATTAAGTGTTTATGTGCCCAACAAGCTCATGTCAGTGCAATGGTCTAGTGCAGGGGTCTCCAAACTATGGCCCTCCAGTTGTTCAGGAACTACAATTCCCATTATGCCAATCATGTCTGTGAATGTCAGAGTTTTTCAATGCCTCATGGGATGTATAGTTCTGCAACAGCTGGAGGACCGTAGTTTGCAGATCCCTGGTCTGGTGTTTAGAATGGATTGTCCAAAAAGCTCATATAAGTATTATGATCAGCTGTTTATAATGGAATGTCCAACAAGCTAACGCAGGTGTGATGATCAGGTGTTTACAAAGGAATGTCCAACAAGCTCATATAATTGCGATGATCAGGTGTTTACAATGGAATGTCCAACAAAGTCATATATTTGTAATGATCAGATGTTTACATTGGAAAGCCCTACAAGCTTGTGTAGGTGCAATGATCAGGTGTTTACAAAGAAAAGTCCAACAAGCTCATGTAGGTGCAATGATCAGGTTTTTACAAAGGAATGTCCTACAAGCTCATGTAGGTGCAATGATCAGGCTTTTACAATAGAATGCCCATCTAACTCTTTTGCCGCGTACACACGAGCGGACTTTACGGCAGACTTTGCCCGGCGGACTTTTCGACGGACTTTACGATGGACTTTCTGAATGAACGTACTTACCTACACACAATCAACCAAAGTCCATCGAATTCGTACGTGATGACGTACAACCGGACTAAAATAAGAAAGTTCATAGCCAGTAGCCAATAGCTGCCCTAGCGTGCCCTAGCATACAGACGAGCGGACTTTTCGACCGGACTCGAGTCCGTCGGATAGATTTGAAACATGTTTCAAATCTAAGTCCGTCCAACTTTGGAGAAAACAAAGTCCGCTGGAGCCCACACACGATCGAATTGTCCGACGAAATCCCGTCCGCCGGGCAAAGTCTGCCGTAAAGTCCGCTCGTGTGTACGCGGCATTAAAGGTGTGAATATCAGATCTTTACAAAGGAATTTCCAACAAGCTAATGTAGATGCGGTGATCAGATATTTACAGCCTTGGCTACATAGTGTATTCTTTCTACAACGTGCTAAGGCTTCTAGCTCACAATGAAACTACAGGATAATCATCAATCTGGAGTCTGCGAGGGAGCAGGTGATGGGTACATACATTTAGGATATACATTCCAAAGAGCAAGCCAAACATCCATGTGGAGTCTCAGCTCTGGGTTTACTCTTTGTTTTCAAGGGGTGTTCCTGTTTTGTGGAGTGCTGCTGAACTAATTACTAGTAGATTATACTGGACATCACCAAAAACTGCCTACTAAGATGGTGGCCACCTTGCAGCCACATAGAGTTGCAGAATGGATGACAAAGGGAGTCTAGGCAAAAGAGCAGCTGCGGAATGCTTATTGCCAGTGTTATATCACTCAAAACTGACTGAAGTATGAGATTATCAGAGTCTAGGTGACCTTTAAAATAATTTCTGGAATTATTGATCTAAATCAGATCAACGAGGAATCATTGATCTAAATCAGGGGTCTCCAAACTTTCTAAACAAGGGGCCAGTTTACTGTTCATCAGACTTTAGTAGGTCCTCACTGTAGCCATTGGGAATAGAAAAGGTCCCGATATCAGCGGGAACATTTTTTGCCACGTTATTGATGTCAGTGGGAGGTATTGTGCCCCATCATTGGTGTCATTGGGCCCAAATGTTGGGGTCATTAGGTCATTGGGAAGAAAGGTGCCCCATTGTTGGTGTCATTGGGAGGAATTGTGCTCATCGTTGGTGTCAGTAGGAGGAATTTTGCCCTATCATTGGTGTCATTGGGCCCAATTGTTAGTGTCATTGGGTCATTGGGAGGAATTGTGCCTCACCGTTGGTGTCAGTGGGAGGAATTTTGTCATGTCGTTGATATCAGTGGGAGGAATTGTGCCCCATCATTGGTGTCATTGGGCCCAAATGTTGGTGTCATTGGGTCATTAGGTCATTGGGAGGAATCGTGCCCCATTGTTGGTGTCATTGGGAGGAATTGTGCTTATCGTTGGTGTCAGTAGGAGGAATTCTGCCCTATCATTGGTGTCATTGGGCCCAATTGTTAGTGTCATCGGGTCATTAGGTCATTGGGAGGAATTGTGCATCCTCACCGGTGTTAGTGGAGGGATAAATTATGCCCCATTGTTGGTATCAGTGGATAAAATATTGCCCCAATGACCAGATAAGAGCAATCAAAGTGCCGCAATTGGCCACCAAGAAGTTTGAAGACCACTAATCTAAATCATGGTCTTCTTTTTTTATTATTCAAAGAGAATGTACAGGATGCAAGTGCCACAAGTGTTTAGTAAAGCCAGCACATTGTAGATTCATTAATCTTGGTAAAAGATCAGAAAGTAAAACCAACGCGTTTCAATGGCTTATTCATCTCGACAGATACCGCAGTGGTACCCTTAACTGCGCATGCACAGCTCAGTGTACAGTGCAGACAGGCAGGTAAGAAACGTGAAAACAAAAGATACATAATTTCAATCAGATTGGTTTAAACTGAGTAGGTTGGCCAGGGTGCAAAATTATCAATTGTCTGCCATCGTCCAGTAGCACTGAGAAACTTTGTTTATGAACACGATTGCATTTCGATCGATCAGATGATGGGGTTGCATGGTGGGAACAGAGATACGATCGATAATAACTATACGTGTACGTGTCTTAAAGATCATTTGAAATCCACTACCCTGTGTGTGGCATATTGATCAAATGGTTTGTCAACTATGGATCCATTATTCCTATTAGAAGAAGTCAGTCGGAAAAAAGGAACCAATCATTCCTCAAAGTGTGTATGGCCTGAAGAGCTCTGCAGATTGAATTCCTGCAAACCGTTCGATGCCTGATCAACGTTATTCCTCTAAATTCAATATTTACAATTTAAGATTACAAATCCCAGATGAACTTAGCTGTAAGGCTGAACTAGATCAGATACTGTATATAAGCCCAACATTTAATAAAGTTCTATTCCTAAAATAAATTTATTTGGAAATGTAGCTAGCTTATGTGCCTTTGTCTGCGTGCATCTTAAACCGGCCCTACATGGATCGAAATTCGGTCGGTTCAGCAGGGACTGGCCAAAATTTGATCCATGCATGGGCACCCTGCAAAGCACATCCCAAAGCACACAGTGAATACACCAAGCACTGTCAGGCACACGTTTAACCCCTTGATCACCCTAGATGTTAATCCCTTCCCAGCCAGTGTCATTAGTACAGTGACAGTGCTTTTTTTTCTGTTTCAATATTTGTATCAAGGTTTTCACAAAAGGGAATACAAACTTGATTACAAGGAACAAGTACAGTATAAAATATATACTAAATCTAGGGATATCCAAACAATTTTCAAACAAGTAGATACACCTACAGTGTGCATTCTTTTAAATATAGATCTTTACTGTCTATAATAATTATACTATCCTCGTCTGATTGAGGTATCCCCAATTCTCGTTTAGAGCTTCAGATGTGACCTAAATATAATACATCACATCTTTTATATACAGTTAGAGATAGAGCCTCTACTTTTTGTAATTAAAAATGAACATTCTTCTTGTGACTCTTTGTATGTTGTAGATGCTCTTATTGACCACTGTATTAACAAAAGGGGTGAACATCTGCATATTGAGGATACCACATCCCTCGGCTCCCTGAGACCAGAACGCATTCCGAAGAAGTAGTCGTTGTTCAGGGTTTATAGGGAATAAGTCAGACGACCCTCATAAAACTAAAGCAAAGACCAAGAGAAGAAAACAAAAAAAGGGGGGAGAGAGAGAGGAAAGGATGAAATAAAAGTAGGAAAGTAGAGAAGTAGAAAAGTAGAAAATGACCCCGTGCTCCAACTCCCACCATCCACAAACAACTCTAACCGGGTATAGATCTGGGATTAGCCGTCAAATATTTGACCCATGGGTCCAAGACCTTCTTGAACATCTGCATTTTATCTTGTAAAATCGTTATCATGCGTTCATTAAGCATAATCCAGGAAAGTTTGTGTTTTAGTTGTGCGAATGGCAAGGCAGCCCTTTTCCAGGATTTTGCAATAATAATTTTTCCTGATATAAATATAAATGTTATGAGACGTCTCGGGGATTTCGACGCTGTCTCCACCTTACTGCCCAGCAGCGCCTGACTTGCGGATTTAACAAGGTTCACTTGGGTGAGGGTGTAGATGAAATTGTACACCCTAATCCAATAACGCCTTACCTTAGGGCACTGCCACCACACATGGTACATGGTTACTTCCTGTCCGGACAGTGCATATTTTTAGCTCTGATTACTGTATTAGTGTCACTGGTTCCCAAAAAGTGTCAAAAGTGTCAGTTAGTATCAGATTGTCCACAATACTATCTCAGTAGTCATTGATCGCCGCCATTACTAGTTTAAAAAAAAAAAAAAATACAAAACTGCAGCATATATCCCACAGTTTAGAGACGCTATAACTTTTGTGCAAACCAATCAATATACGCTTATGGGGATTTATTCTACCAAAAATATCCAGCAGAATACATATTTTCTATATGTTATCTATATGTTTTTCTTTATTGGATATTTTTTATAGCAGAAACTAAAAAATATTGTATTTTTCCCACCCCAAATTTTTGTTCATTTTTCATTTATAGCACAAAAAACAAAGATCAAATACTACAAAAAAATTAATAAATAATAATTTGTGTACAGCATTGCTGTACACACAATTGTCAGTTTAAGTAATGCAGTGCCAAAAAGCAAAAAATGGCCTGGTCATGTAGGGGGGTAAATCTTCTGGAAGTCAAGTGGCTAATCATTGTGTTCTGCCGACAGGGAAGGCTTGATGAGGGAATCAAGCAATTTACTTGCAGGTCATAATTTATTCAATTTTCTTTCCTTCCACCACAGGTTCCCCCAACTGCTTGAATCCCCCATCAACACTAGGGGGAGTACAACTAGGGGAATCCATGGTGGAGAAGGATCTGGGTGTTCTGGTAGATCAGAAGTTTAATAATAGCATGCAATGCCAAGCTGTGTTTTCCAAAAACAAGCAAAGTACTTTCTTGCATTAAGAGTATGGACTCCAGAGAGAGAGAGATATCATTTTGCCCCCATAGAAATCATTAGTAAGACCTCATCTGGAATATGCAGTTCAGTTTTGGGCTCCAGTTCTCAAAAAGGATATCAGGGAACTGAAGAAAGTGCAGAGAAGGGCAACCAAACTGATAAGAGGCATGGAGGAGCTCAGATATTAGGAAAGATTAGAGGAACTGAATCTATTCCCTCTTGAGAAGAGGAGATTAAGGGGAGCTTTGATCAACATGTACAAATATATAAGGGGTCCATATAGTGAACTTGGTGCTGAGTTATTCACTTTAAGGCCATTACTGAGGACAAGGGGGCATTCTTTACGTCTAGAGGAAAAAAGATTTTATCTCCAAATACGGAAAAGTTTTTTTCACAGTCAGAGCTGTGAAAAATGTGGAATAGGCTCCCTCCAGAGGTGGTTCTGGCCAGCTCAGTAGATTGCTTTAGGAAAGGCCTGGATTCTTTCCTAAATATACATAATATAACTGGGTACTGACATTTATAGGTAAAGTTGATCCAGGGAATATCGGATTGCCTCTCGGGGGGATCAGGAAGGATTTTTTTCCCCTGCTGTAGCAAATTGGATCGTGCTTTGCTGGGGTTTTCTGCCTTCCTCTGGATCAACTGTGGGTGTGAGATTGTGTACATAGCATTTTACGATTTTTTTTAAGGATATTTATACTGTATATAACTAGATAGACTCTTTTTTCAACCAGAGTAATTAAATAACTATATAACTATGTGACACAGTCAGTGCGGTTGGGGGAATCCCTTCTGCAGCACTATTATATTCTGCCGGCGGGGAGCCTTCCCTACTGGCAGAAAACAATGATTAATATTGCTGACTTATAGCCAACAGGCATTTAGGAAAAGCCCAACGGGCTGGTTGTACACAAGGCGATCTAGGGATTGACTTGTGCACAACCAGGGTGCACATACATATAATAAACACTGACAGTAGGAAATAACAGGGTGATTAGCACCTTCATGATCTAGTGACCAGACTGAGGGGTGGGCCACTGACCCACCTGTGTTTTGTGATCTACTCTGGAGAAAAGTGTGGTCGTGAAAATGGCTAAACCGAATTACACATCTTTGGCACATCCCGATATATGTATTTCAACTGCATATTTATCCACCTGGATATTATCTTTAAGGACCCATTTACATCTACGTGTTTGTGAAGGTGCGTTTTTACAGAAGGTAACCAACTTCTATGCCTCTGTATGGTGGGACCAGGACACAAAGAAATCAATTATATTCCATGTGTCCATGCATTGAGAGTGCTTTAGTTAATGCATCTCATTGCACCCGGTGTGAATGAACCCTTAATGTTTGTTTCTTGTCTCTTGGCACTACTCTTCAAGGTAGCATATTGAAGAGAGTGTCTTTTGCTCATTATGTTGTAAAGCGGAGTACCTTTGTTTTGCTGCGTATCGGTGAATTTCAAGGAGACATTTTCTTCTGTATTAGCTTTTCAGAGCTGAATTATAGCGTGAATAATACAAGGGTCTGTTTAATGGAGGGAAGAATGAACACACACTATAATAAGCATTTGCAGCATGGTGTCTAAGTGGCGATCGCTCTTGACGTACAGCACTGAGATTCTGGGATCAGTTTCCTGCCAGGGACATTATCTGCATGCCGATTCGGTGGGGGTATGAATAGCATTTGTTAAAGTACTACTAAACCCTCAGGATAAGAACTATGAACATGAAAGCCCCATATATAGTCATCATCAATGTCCATTTTTTTTCAAGAAAAAATGCTTCCTAATCTTTAGCGCGGTACATGACACTGCAGTACAATATAATAGTATGTTCTATAGATGTAATAACTTGCCTACACTGCAGGGTGCTATGATTCCCTGGGCGCTTTGCTCTGTACTAGCATGAAGCTGCTGCCAATGAACAAAGACTCCTGACTTTACTCTCTTCCCTGGTCTGCAATCTTGTTCAGTGACTCTAAATACTGAAGCCAGAGGGTGAGCATAACAACCAGGCAACTCACATTTTCAGAATGCAATCAGCAATACCAACCTCCATATTCCTCCTTACAGTAATAATGTCAAATCAGAACCTATCAGCTTATCTCTCTGTAGACAGAGAGCTGGTTTTCCCCATTGGAGGCCACCTTCTTGTCTATCTTCATGTAGACAGGTGTAGGTTGACCTCCCTACACAGGTGGCGCTGTTGCAACCACCATGCAAGGAGAGTGGAGGAGAAGGGACCTCACCATAAAATCCTTTTCTCTGCTTTCATTGAAGGAGACCTTGAAGATCTGTAGATTTTGACCAGTTCGTTATATCATCACCTGCAGGAGAAATGATAGATACAAACACAAAAAACAGCCTAGGGAAGCCCCTGCTGGTGTTCAACCCCCAGTTTCTAACACAGCCCTGGTTAATAGTAAGCAGTAGAAGGGGACAATCTAAATCCAACCGGCAGTGCCCAATACAGCTATAAGGGAGGTTACTGTGTCCTTCAGTGAAAGCAGAGAAAATGTTTTATGGTTTCCATTAATTGAAAGACACAGTGGAAATCTGGTGTAAAATCAAAAGAGGAATTGAAACTGCCACCTACAAGACCTTACACCCAAGACTAACATCCAAGGAAGCAAGAACATCCACCTTATACAATTTGTCAAAGATATGAACTGAAGACCAAGTAGCTGTTTTACAAACTTTAGAAATTGTAGCAGTATTAAAAAAAATTGTGGGGGTGTCGTCCACCAGCACTGGCCGCCCCTAGACCGTTTTTTGCATTTGCACCTAGTGTCCCACTCATGCAGGGGGCACTATGACCCAGTTGTCAAGATCTATAGATCTTTGTTGTATCCTTCAACAGACAAAGGAGAAAAGTCAACATGTGCATATCAATAACAGCCAAGAGTGCACATTTTTGGCAAATGACAAGTGTGATTAAAAAAGCTCATGGAGTGATCCTTACATAATGTGAACGTTAAGCTTTTTTCAAAAATCTTAGCAATGCGTCTGTCCCAAAATGAATACCGCAATGGGTGGGATTGGATCAAGTAAGCTTTGTCCCAGGTAAAGAAGCCAGGGACAACACTACCAAAGCATTGAACCTCCACCACTGGCTAACTTCTACCCGAGGGGAGGGTCTCTTTCTTGCAATGGATGCAGAGAAGGCGTTCGACCGAGTGGCCTGGCACTATATGCGTGAAGTACTGGGAGGTCTGGGTCTTTGCACCAATATGTGTGCACTCATTCTGTCCTTTTCAATGGAAATCAGACGCGGTCACATACCTAGGCATAAAACTCCCTGTCAACCTATCAGAGCAGAATTAGAGAATATGTGTCGAGACCTTCAGAAATGGCATGTGCCCTCAATCTCTTGGTTCGGGTGTGCTTCAATCCTTAAAATGACAATCCTTCCTCGCATGCTTAACAAGATGCAAACGATACCAATCCGATTGCCACCTTCATTTTTTGCGGTATATAGGATCATGTGTAGGTCCTTTTTATGGGGCAACAAACACGCACGAATCAAATGGGCTAAGCTAGTATTGCCAAAATCGAGTGGGGGGATTGGTCTCCCAGACATCGAAAGGTATTATTGGGCAGTCCACCTGACAAGGGTGGTGGATTGGAAGATCCATGAAAGATGCAAAGGGTGGGTCGGGCTCAAATACCTAGTTTTCCAGGCCGAATTAGGTGTAGTACCATGTCTCCCAAAAGAACACGCACTCCCCCATATACATGCCCTCGCTCTAATTGAAGCTACCATTCAGGCGTTTGACAGGGCATGTACCATACACAAACTCTCATCTAAAGAATGCCTGATCACCCACCTTAGGGGCAACCCGACTTTTATCCAAGGCCTAGCCAGGAATTTCTTGGCAGCAGAATGGCCACATAGGGAAATCCAAACAAAACACTTTTTCTGGAGAAGGAGGTTTAAAAAACACAAAGAAATGTTGAATTATCCAATACAGCAAAGTTCCCTTTCTGGTCATATTTGCAACTGAAACATTACCTAGATAAACCAACTTGTAGAGCACGCTTTACTAGGGACACAATGGTGTTTGAGTCTTTCTGCACCATATCATCCCCCCAAAGCCATGTCATCTCGGCTCTCTACGCCTCGATGTTTGGGGTGCGATATGCTACAATACGCGCTGACCACGCTTTTTGGGAATCTGCTCCGAATGTGGAATTGGATAAGGACGCTTGGGACCGAATTCATCTATATCTCCACAAGGGTTCTCTAAACGTGGGGACACAGGAGAATGGATACAAAATCAAAACCAAGTGGTAGAAAACGCCAGATGTCCTACATAAATTTATACCTGCGGTGTCTGACCGCTGTTGGAGGTGCGGAGTAGAGAAGGGCACTCTTCTTCATATCTGGCGGACATGATCTCTGATCCAGCCATATTGGCGTAAGGTTCATGACAACCCTGATTACTTCACTCCTGCTGGAGTTCACCCCGGCACAACTACATCACTCACAAAATTCCCAGAAAATGCTACTTCAAGTCGGTGGCTATGCACTTGATCAACGCAGCTAGGCTATGTGTACCAGTCCACTGGAGATCTACATCTCTGCCCTCTATGAGGGAATGGACATCTCGCATCCGCCACGTTGCAGTGATGGAGGAGCTCATATATACCACTCGTGATAAAATTTCTGAATACTCAGCCATTTGGGTGGCTTGGCACACCTTCTGAGAATCACAAGATTACCAAGAGCTGATACGACAAAACGACTGACATGTCTCATGAGAAGGGGACGTGGCAACGAAGGATATTCTGACTTCTCGTCATGAACCATAATATAAAATTTGAGGTGTCTGAGATAGAGAGGGTAGCTGGTGGTGGCCTCACCCCCTCTCCTCCCCCTTTTCTTCTTTGTCTTTTCTTCGGTACCCTTACCACCCTCCCCGCCCCTGTCCATCTCCCCACCCCCTTTTTTTTTCTCTCCCTTCTCCTCTCTTCATCCACGCCCTTCCTCCCTACCCTTCCCTGCCCCATACAAATGAGGAAGGTGGGATCAATACCAAAAACATCTTATCTGCTTTTGCTCCCACCTCCCCGTGAGAGATTATTATAGACCTGACCAGTAATGCTCCTATATATCTAGTTCTCAAATATTAAGTAGTTTAGGGTTATGCCCTACAACAACCTTATATGAAGGATAACATAGTGGGTACAACTACTCTAACGCTACAGGGACAAGTTGACTCCCTCAGATCCTAAGGTATATATAGGTTCTATACGGAGTCCTTTTCAAGTGCCGCGTTTTGTTATGATTCCTGTTTGCACTGATATACTTATGATGTTATTCATGTAAACATTTGCTGTACTGTACGTGAAAAGTTTAATAAAATATGTATAAAAAAAATTTAAAAAATGGAGTGAGTTACGAGGGTACCATTAAGTTTACATGCTTGACGCAAGCGAATGTCCACCTGTAGGCCCAAATGCACCCTCTCTGTTTGAAACTGTGATTTGTTATAATGTTTCTAGTAAAATCAAGCCTTCTTTCTTGTCCTCTACTCAACACAGGAGTGCAGATCTGTTCTTCAGTCCATGGTCATTGGGTAACTTCTAGGCTGACCCTATAAGGGTCTAGAGACCCTTCCCCCAAAGTCTACAATACCATTAAGACAGCAGTGGCATCACAAGTGAGCAAAATATAGAGTGTACTACCCTTAAATGACAACTAGCCTGCTGAATGATGGGGATATGATAGGGGGATCTGTGCTCCCCTTTCATCCTCCAATCAGCTGCTGTCATCTCCACTCACACACACACACTCTCTCACTAAGGGCCCTCATGCTACATTATGGAAGTATGGGCCTGTAGGCGGGTGACGGTCTGCCTCATGTGTGGCCATAGCAGGCGGCCAGACAGTCCAGACTTTGCCCAGAAGATTCCACTTACTCTCATCCTCGATGCGTGGGTGGGGGTAAGTGAATGGATCCTCTTCCCTGTGTGCTGTACCCCCTGACTCCCAGGGGTATCAGGACGCTGGCCAAACTTCTCCAAGGGCTTGACAGACAAGTGGCATCACTGAACTGTTACTTCTCACTGCATCTACTGTGTTACCAGATAAACTTGCATAGATGCCGCATACAACAAATTCTTCTTTACTGAAGATCCAATTCAGCATTACAGCAATTTGGCCTCAGACCCCAACACGGTCCAGCAGCAAGTATAAATTCACTGTTATGAGTCTCTCAGGGTGTGCAGTCAGGCCCAGCAAAGGGGAACCCCCGTCCGGGGGAACACAGGATTGAGTGTGGTCCTTAGGAGACCATTATCCTTATGGCAACCCTTCCCATGGCCAGGGCTCCACTCCCCTCAAATAGCTAATTCAACACTATACAAGAGGATCCTGCCAGGAGGGAAGTGAACTCAATCTCTTTTCTGGAAGAATTTAAAAGGGCAACAACTTAAGTGGGCCACAAAGTGGGCCCATTCCTAACCTACCTACAGGTCTACGCCAATAAGATTGCACATAGCGCATCCTGCTGCCTCCTCGGTCTGGTGGCTGCAAGGGATCTTATCAAGCCCCAAGTGCAAAAAAATATTCAAACTGTAGGTATAAAGCAAAGTAAAGAGAAAACTTTTAATTTATTAGGGAAACGGATGGAGGTTTGCTGAACAATACTTGCTTGGAGTTTGGCTCTACTGTAAGTCATTTTAAAGAGTTTTTAAAGATCACAGGTCTAAATCAAGTGCTCATACAAGCGGTAATTTGGGTGTGTGTTCATTGTGACCATTTCATATACAGCAATCAATAATAGGTTAATGGTCTTAACCTCTAGTTGACAGGTATTCACACCCAGGCAGATGGGTACCATTTAGCAGAACACAACAAAATTGAAAATAAATGAGACTTGTTAATAGCTGGCTGGTCCCAAAGGTGTTGCTATAGTTCAATAGAGGCAGGCCTATGTTTCAAGCTTGAATTAAGAGATGTAATCAATTTTAGGACATTTTTTTTCCTCCTATGGATGAGTAGACCTCATGTAAAAAAAAAAAATATATATATATAGTAAAGCAAAAGATTGTTGTCGCCCGTTCCTGCAAAAATATTTCAAATGTATCTTTCTATTGTTTCCTAGAAAATAAAGAAGAGCATTTCTTCTGGCTGCAATAAATTAAAATTATTTGTGAACACATTAGAATAAAACCATGTTGTTACACAGCAAATAGTATATGATGACTAATCGTATTAGGTTTAACCACTTCAATACCAGGCATTTTCACCCCCTTCCTGCCCAGGCCAATTTTCAGCTTTCAGCGCTGTCACGCTTTGAATGACAATTGCGCGGTCATACACAACTGTACCCATATGACATTGTGATCATTTTTTTCCCCACAAATAGAGCTTTCTTTAGGTGGTATTTGATCACCTCTGTGGTTTTTATTTTTTGCGCTATAATAAATATCCTAATTTAAGAAAAAAACAAACAAACATTTTTTTTCCTCAGTTTAGGCCGATATATATTCTTCTACATATTTTTGGTTAAAAAAATCGCAATAAGCGTATATTGATTGGTTTCCGCAAAAGTTATAGAGTCTACAAAATAGGGGATAGATTTATAGCATTTATTATTATTATTTATTATTATTATTTTTTTTACTAGTTATGACGGGGATCTGCGATTTTTGTCAGGACTGCGATATTGCGGTGGACAGATCGGACAGTTTTGACACTATTTTGAGACCATTCACATTTATACAGCGATCAGTGCTATAAAAATGCACTAATTACTGTATAAATGTCACTGACAGGGAAGGGGTTAACACTAGGGGGCGATCAAGGGGTTAAATGTGTTACCTAGGGAGTGATTCTAACTGTGGTGGGAGGGAACTGACTGGGGGGGAGTGACCAATCGGTGTTCCTCTGTACTGGGAACACACGATCGGTCTCCTCTCCCCTGACAGGACGTGGATCTGTGTGTTTACACACACAGATCCACGTCCCGGCTCTGTGACCGGCAATCGTGGGCGTCTAGCGGACATCGTGGCCGCCAGGCACGCGCATCGGCTCCCAGATGACGCAACGGGCACACGCCCCCTAGCTCTGTGACCGGGAATCGCGGGTGCCCGGCGGACATCGTGGTCGCCAGGCACGCTCATCGGCTCCCGAATGACACAAGGGGCACACGCCCCCTAGCGGCCGGGAAGCCGAGGACGTCATATGATGGCCGGCCAGGATACGAGAGACACCTTGCGGCCGTCATTTGACTATACGTGGGATGGGAACAGGTTAAAAAAAAAGTGTACATCATCTGTGTGCGTTTAGGTAACGGAAGTGACGTTTCGTCAGCTGCGCATGCATCTCAACTATATTTATTTATATACGCTTACTTTATTGCTAAAATTACTCCGAAATTCAAGACGTAGCTGGGTGTACTAAGATGTCCGCTGCGGCTTCTTGTGACTGCAGATGTTCTATCAGATTAGGAAACCTGGTAGCAATGGACGCATGCGCAGCTGACTGAAGGTCACTTCAATTACCGAATCTGATGGGTCACTGATTCTGATGGAACACCATCACTGCACAACGCCAATCATGGGCAGTGAGGCATTTCTCGGCCCGCAGCTGCACATGCACATGCTAAATCAGTGAGGCTCCGCTCACACCTAGGCGTTTTTGGGCATTTTTCTGCTCTAAACCTCAGCTCTAAAAATGCCCAACAAGACAAACCCCATTCATTTTAATGGCCCCTGTTCACATCTGAGCGTTCTGTTGCCTAAGGCAAAACGCCCGCCGCGCAAAAAAGTACATGAGCTTTTTTGGCAGATTACAGGCGTTTTACTGCTTTTACAATGGTGACCTTTTAACCAATTCCAGACTGCCTGCCGTCATTATACATCCTAACTTTGAAGAGGAATATCGTTGTTATGGCAACATCTAGCTGCCATAACCCCGGTATCTTCAGCGGGCGGTCCGCTTTCAGATAAAAGTGGATTCGCCACAAGATCACTTTTATTGTTGGCGGGAGAGGGGCCCTCCGCCGCTCCCCGGAGCCATCGGCAACGGCGGAGGAGATTACGTCCTCTTCCGTGTTAGGTATGGAGCTGAATGAGGGGAAGATGGCGCCCCGTCCCGACGAGCTAGCGTGCAGAAGCGAACGCATACGTGAGGAGCGCCCGCATATGAAAACGGTGTTCACACCACACATGTGAGGTATCACCGCGATCGTTAGAGTGAGAGCAATAATTCTAGCCCTAGACCTCCTCTGTAACTCAAAACATGCAACCTGTAGAATTTTTTAAACATTGCATATGGAGATTTTTAAGGATAAAAGTTTGTCGCCATTTCACGAGCGGGCGCAATTTTGAAGCGTGACATGTTGGGTATCAATTTACTCGGCGTAACATCATCTTTTAAAGTATTAAAAAAAATTGGGCTAACTTTACTGTTGTCTTATTTTTTAACCACTTGACGTCCACGCTATAGCCGAATGACGGCCGCAGCGCGGACCTCAATTTCCGGGAGGCCATAGGACGTAGGACGGAGAGACTCGGGTGATCACAGATCCGAGTAAGGGGCCGATCCCGGCCCCTTACCATGTGATCAGCTGTCACCCAATGGCAGCTGATCACATGATGTAAACGAAAGCTGGTAATCGTTTTTTTTTTTTCCTCACGCTGATAGCGTGAGGAGAAAAAAAAGCCGATCACCGGCTTATGTTAAAGGGACATCGGTCCCGAAGAGGAAGGAGGCACATCTGCCTCATCTGTGCCCACCTAAATACCCTCTGCCAGTGCCACCTACCATTGCCACCTGCCAGTGCCTACCAGTGCCACCTATCAATGTCCATGAGTGCCACCTATCAATGCCCACAAGTGCAACCTATCAATGCCCACCAGTGGTGCCAATCAGTGCCACCTAGCAGTGCTGCCTATCAGTGTAAGCAATTAGTGCCCATTATTGCCACCCATCAGTGCCCATCACTGCCTCCAATCAGTGCCTATCACTGTCACCTATCGGCGCCCATCAGTGCTGCCTCATCAGCGTACATCAATGAAGGAGAAAAATTAGCTGTTTGTAAAATTTTATAACAAAATATAAAAAAATATAATTATTTTTTTTTTAAATTCGGTCATTTTCAATTTTTTTTTAACACAAAATAAAAACCGCAGAGGTGATCAAATACCGCCAAAAGAAAGCTCTATTTGTGGGAAAAAAATGATAAAAAATTCTATTGAGTACAGTGTTGTATGACCGCGCAATTGTCATTCAAAGTGCGACCGCGCCAAAAGCTGAAAATTGGTCTGGACAGGAGGGGGGGTTTAAGTGCCCAGTAAGCAAGTGGTTAATTAAAAAAAACTGTATTTTTTCCACAAAAAAAAGTGCGCTTGTAAGACCACTGCGCAAATACGGCGTGACAGAAAGTATCGCAATGACCGCCATTTTATTCTCTAGGGTGTTAGAAAAATATATATATAATGTTTGGGGGTTCTAAGTAATTTTCTAGCAAAAAAAAAAAAAAATGATTCTAACAACAAGTCGGAAAAATAGGGCCGGTCTTAAAGTGGTTAACCCTGAAAACGCCTGTACAAAAACGCTCCAAAAACTCTGCAAAAATGCCTGAAAAAACGCCTGTAAAATAGCAACGCCTAGATGTGAACAAAAGCCTAATATATTCTTATGAGCAACTATGTGTGTTCAAGAAATCTAATAATGTAGCTGTAAGCACTTATCACATTCCCATATAAATGTACATAATAGATCCAAAGCATCCATTTTTGTGCTGCGCTTTATTCCTTTATACAGTTGATAATCACAAATATTCCTTTAATAAAATGAATAATAATTATATGACCAAAAAATATTTTTTCAAGTATATACTGTATGCTTATATTAATATTTTTTTCTCATATTATTATTATTAAAGTGGAGTTCCACCCACTTTTACATCTCTTCAGCATCCCTCACTAAACTGTGCACTGTAAACGAATTGGATATTTTTTTTTTTCTCAGCACCTACTGTATATCTGCTGTATTCATTTTTCACTTCCTCCTCCCTGGCCGTGGCCCATCGCATCATTTCCTGTTTGCAATGCCTTCTGGGAAGGGGCAGCAACTTCCTCTGAACACTGCCGTTGCTATGGAAACCTGGCCTGAAACCTATTACACTGCTTGTGCTGCACTGAGCATGTGCGAGATCTGCAAGGATGAGATCCAGGAAGAAATACAGTCTGGCTTCAGATGCCCACACTTAAGATGGCCATGGCCTGCTGTAAGTTTATAAAATAACAAACTACTACTATAAACTAACAAAACAGACCTTAGTTTACAGACTAACTTTACTAGAATACATTAAGCTTGTGTATTATAGGGGTATTTTTATTTAAAAAGTATAATTTCAACCGGAACACCACTTTAATTTATTAAGGGAATATTTGTGATTATGAACTATATACTGGAATATAGCACAGCACAGAAATGGATGTTTTGCACGCACACACGCTGCCTATGATTGGCGGTGTGCAGTGACGGCTTCCTGGCGGGATCGCTCAGGTGGGTTGGGACTACAAGCCGAACACGCCTGAGCCCATCCCTGACCATGAACACTGCAACTTTATTAAAACCTTCCACAATTTCCCACCTTGCCTGATCACTTCTTAAAAATCCTATTAAAAGGAAATAACCACAACCAGTTCAATTCATCAGAGATACAACTGGATTATCAAATGCCCTGATTGCACTGTGTGCTGACACTATTAGATTTATGCCTCGAATTAACAAAAAAAAAAAATAAAAAAAAATAAATGAAAATAAAAATGTCTGTATTTCCCAATGGCAGAGCCATTTAAATATCTAACTATAATTTGAAAACATAATAAGACTAGCAAACACAGTACAGCTATGTTTATGAGCCAGGAGGGCTGCAAGTGTGCAGATTAGCTATCGCTTAATCCCCACATCCAGTGTAATTTGTTAGCACTGTCCAACCTGCTTTAAAGGAAGACTATAACGGTTTGGACTCCGTTTATTTATTTATTTATTTATTTATTTAACCCTTAACTTTTGAAATGGTTTTAAATCATTTTTTTCATTATAGAAATTTTTTTTTTTTTTTTTTTACAAATCATTTTTTAATACAGGGAGCATCCATGACACTAGTTTTGCAAAGCGATCTGGATTTTCGAATGGGACAACACAGTGATAGCTTTTCCTTTAAGATAAAGAGGCTGATGATGACTTATGCTGGCCATACACTATATTCAAATGCTTCAAACGCGGCTAAACGCAACTAAACGCGGCACATGTACGCAGCTAAACGGCCGTTTTTAGACGCACAAGAGGGTACCGAAACGCACTGATAACACATCTAAAAGTCTATAAAGTCCAGGAAGTATACTTATGCAGCATTCATAGGTGTGCCAGGTGTGCCCAGGCACACCCTAATCACCCTGTGCAGCACAGAATTCCCCCCCCCTGCCCCCCCCACCTTCCCCCCACAGCGCTGCCAGCTTCCCTTCTCTCCTCTCCCACCGGCTGTTGCTAAGGGGATGTTTTAGGATGAGTGGGGGAAGGGGCCAGTAAATATGTAATTTACCGGCTCCTTCACTTTCTGAATGAACATTGTGAGTGATCGTTAGTGTGTCTTAGAGCTTTGGGGTGCACAACTTAATGCAATAGGCTGGGCACACCTATGGCAGCATTAGTGGCAGCTTCTTGAGAGTGAAGCAGTCTCTGGAAGAACAAAGGGAGAAAAACAAGGTGTGCCAAAAACTAAGTGCAGCAGAAGATGCAACGAGTGACCATAGTATTATACTGTTATATGCCTATTGATCTTCATATTAGTGTGAGTAGCCATTTGGCTCATTTTAAGAGGGAAGTTTCAGGAAAAAAAAAACTTGAATCTTAAGGAACTTTGAAGCAAAATAAGAGTCAGTGCCCATCTGCAGCCTCACCATTGCCATCAATGCAGCCTGATCAGTGCCCATCTGCTGCCTCACAAGTGCCATCAATGCAACCTCATCAGTCAACGTCAATGCAGCCTTACAAGTGCCATCAATGTAGCAGCCTCGCCATTGCCATCAATGCAGCCTCACAAGTGCCATCAATGCAGCAGCCCCATCATTGCCTTCAATGCAGTAGCCTCACCATTGCCTTCAATGCAGTAGCCTCAACATTGCCATCAGTGCAACCTGATTGATGCCCATCTGCAGCCTAGAGGGGGCAGGGAGGGGGGGGGGGGGGCGGGACGAGCGCCGACAGATTACATACAGTGAGAATCTCCTATGATAGACAGAACAGTGGTCCAATGGCGGCTCGGGAGACGGGACTTCCTATTACAGAGCCCCCTCCGAGGTAGCTAAAACTGAAGTATCGGTGTATAACACGCACACGCTATTTGCACCCGATTTTCAGGGTGCAAAAGTGCGTGTTATACGTCAATAAATACAGTAAATATACCATTTGTTGCATCATCTGCTGCACTTAGTTTTTGGCGCACCTTGTTTTTCTCCGATTGTCCAAGATCAGTGCCTGACCTCACAAATGCGCTTCTGGAAGAATGGTCAAACATTCCCATAGACACACTCCTAAACCTTGTGTTATGGCTGCAAAGGGTGGGCCAACTCCCTACGAACTAAGACTGGGATGCAATTGGGAATGTTCATGTGCATGTAAAAGCAGGTGTCACAATACTTTTGGCAATATAGTGTATATTGTCCCCTACTTTTAAGCTCTGATGTAGAATGTTGGGCTCTCAAAATGTGTTGGAAACCTAATCTGTTCCTCTATTTGAACCTAAATTGGAATAAGATTGTAAATGTACTTGTGATATTGAGCTTTATCTCAGATTCATTGTTTTACACTAGTCCAGTCCGAGACAGACACCATCCTACAGACATGCCCCCAAAAACTTTCCAAATCTTGATGAATGATTTTTGTGGGTCACATAGGTTTAGCCCACCTAGTCATCGTTAAATCTGCCCATGCATTGTGTTCCTTGTAATAGTGCTTCCATCATATTTTGTATTTCAACAAGCTTTATTTATAATAACACATTTATCATTTGAACACATTCTTCGTTTTTTTTTTTTTTTTTTATTATTATTTCAAGAGGAATTCTTGTACGTATCTTGGAGATTTATCACCCTTACCCTCAAGAACGATGCTATCATTTATTAAGGATCGGCAATTCCTACTCTAGCGTAATCAGTCTCTGTCAAAGAATGGTGTTATAAATAAAAGAAAATATCTGAGATCTATATGAATTTTTTCTGTCTAGATTTCTGATAACAATGTTATTAAGTTTAAAATGTGTACTGTTGGGTATTAACTTTCTGCAGGCCATGATAAATAATCTAAGCAGCGTTTTTTTTAATTTAAAGGGCTCTAAGCCTTAGCAGAGGTGGCCCCATTGAGTTCTGAGAATACAGTTTATCTGTTTCTTGGAAAATAGTGATAAATGAGGTGAATTTTTTCTTTTCTATTTATTACAGCTGAATTCCAAATAAACAACAGATAACAGAAGCAAGAGGAGTGGTGATAGAATTAGGAACGCTCTGACCAGGTTATCTGTAATACAACAGTTAGCTGAGGAGGTCATGCAACTGACAAAGCAGTCCAAAACATAAAGCTAATCTTCAAACAGCTAAATACACAGATGAAATAAATATAAGAGGGCTGTTATAGCTATCAAAGGATTTGTATTTCTTTCCACCCGGTCCTGAGATTTACAACAGCTCTGCCACATAATACAGCCCTGTCTATCCGTGGAGGAGACTCTTACCAGATGTGGTGGACCCACTTACCAGCGGTAGTGGGTCAATCGAGCTTGTGTGGGCTGAATGCCTCACAGTGTGGATCAGACAGGAAAAAAGGGATCACCCCAGAAGGATAAACACAAACTTCATGGCTGATACCCCAGTTGAAGTCTGTTTTAGACAAAACGCGTCGGGTTCGCTATGCATGCTTCTCATATATTTTCTACTTTTTAATTACCCGTGATCACTTTTTATGTACTTATTGCAATTTGATGTACCACCATTTAAAATAAACCTAATTGGTTTGACCCGCACCATATGGAGCCTTCTCCCTTCTTTTTCATTTTTGCCCCCTATTGGTTAAGCCTCCTTTATATATTCTGACACTCCGAGGGTCAGCACTTTGAGTGGAGATTTGGTGTTACTGCTGGTGAACCACAAGGACCCAGGTACCGTGCCAGGATTGCCATCACTGAAGTTTGGGTGTATCCTGCTGGGGTGATCCCTTTTTTCCTGTCTGATCCACACTGTGAGACATTCGGCCCACACAAGCTCGATTGACCCACTACCGCTGGTAAGTGGGTCCACCACATCTGGTAAGAGATGTATACACCCATTGTCTCACAACAGTATCTCATGCACATTGTTTTATTGTCAACCACTTGATCACCATTATATACTTATGGACATTTAAGTTGTTCTTCATTTGTGTTTTTTTTTCACTTATTTATCACAGCTAATATTGTTGCACAGATTGTATATTTTGTTATGGTTTCAGTACACTATAATTTTTATGTCTTTAGCGCTACACACTGTATTTTTATATTCTGTTTGGAATTTGAGTGCTAGCTGCTTTTTTCACTATTCATTGGTTTAGCGCAGTAATTTCCAACCTAATTTTCTATCAGGGGAGGAGGCCTGATTTTTTTCCTCTGCAGTTATGTAACACATAGTCTTGCCCCTCCCCCAGCATGTGACTGGACAGTATAGATAGTGAAGAATACATGCTTAGGCGGACACAGTGTTCCCTAGTAGCAGCTGACACTATACCCCAATACAAAATATAAAAACAATAGCACTAAAAAAGTGTAGTGCTACAACAAACTTTTGCCAAACAAATGCCTAATGACCTGCACCCTGGCTCCGCCCTATGCGTTTCATCACCTGTGACATGCCTGGGCTCCTGATGACGTCATGTATGACAAAACTTATAGAATCTTTGTTCTGCAGATCCTGTTACAGGCACCAGCCATGGCCCTGTGCTGTGAACGGTGGATCCTGTGCGCATGTGAAAGGAGTGACGTCATTGCGGCTTTGGCCAATCACAGAGCTGGAGCCCATGGACCCGGAAGCAAGATGGGTGAAAATGGAAGCGGCTGACATTGTGTCGCTGGAACAGCTTTGTTTTGAGGTAAATTTTGCATAACGTGCTAATATGGGATGCATACTAGCACATTATGACTTTACCTTGCAGGAAGCAAAAAAGGAAAATATCCAGCGGTATACAATCACTTTAAATGAAAAGGCTAAATATGAGAGAAGCGGGAAGGGCAGAGATTCCCCTGTGATATCAGCCAGCCAGCACAGAGGGATCACGTAACCGCACAGCGGCGGTGTGGAAAAGGGTATTTTGGCCTTTTCATTTTAAAAAAACATGTACACTATAGCTAATGGCAGCATAATCTGGAGGGGATACATTTTTTTTGCTGCATATTGCAGCTGAATAGCGTCAGGAGGGGTGGGGAGGAGAGCCGCTCTCACGCTGACAGGCAGGGAGGGAGGGGGAGAGGGGAAAGACTCACAGCAGAGCAGCGGGTTGATGGAGGCATGTAACCTGACCACAGTAATCATGGCTCAGCAGCCATGATTACCGTGCTCAACACAGACAGGGGGACCTAGGAACAGGCAGGATCAACCAGGTATATTACATGATAAGAAGATACAAATTACAAGCACTGTGCTATAGATCATGCCTTAACCACTTCAGCCCTGGAAGGTTTTACCCCTTCCTGACCAGGCCATTTTTTGCGATACGGCACTGCGTCGCTTTAACTGACAATTGCGCGGTCGTGTGACGCTGTACCCAAACAAAATTGACGTTCTTTTTTCCCCACAAATAACGCTTTCTTTAGGGGGTATTTGATCACCTCTGCAGTTTTTATTCTTTGCGCTATAAACAAAAACAAAAAAAGAGCGACAATTTTGAAATAAAAGCAATATTTTTTACTTTTTGCTATAATAAATATTCCCAAAAAATCTATAAAAAAAACAAATGTCTTCCTCAGTTTAGGCCAATATGTATTCTTATACATATTTTTGGTAAAAAAATCGCAATAAGCGTATATTGATTGGTTTGCGCAAAAGTTATAGAGTCTACAAAATGGGGGATAGATTTATGGCATTTTTATTTATTTATTTATTTTTTACTAGTAATGGCGGCGATTTTTATCGGGACTGCAGACAGATCGGACACTTTTGACACTATTTTGGGACCATTGACATTTATACAGAGATCAGAGCTAAAAATAGCCACTGATTACTGTGTAAATGTCACTGGCAGGGAAGGGGTTTACACTAGGGGGCGATCAAGGGGTTAAATGTGTGTCCTAGGGAGTTTTTCTGACTGTGGGGGGGGGGGGGGTGGGACTGCCTGGGGGAGGAGACCGATCATTGTTCCTAATCAGTAGGAACAACAGATCAGTCTCCTCACCCCTGACAGAATGGGGATCTGTTTGTTTACATTGACTGATACTCCGTTCTGTCCTTCTCATAAGCATTCACGGGTGGCCGGCGGCCGCCATGCACATTGGCTCTTACGTCACGCATGCCCCCATACTCCTTTAAAGCTATGGCGATTTGCGCAGGAGTGCCATTCTGCTGCTGTCAATCGACGGTGGGCGGTCAGCAAGTGGTTAAAGGAACAAGATCTTTGTTTTTTTGGGGTTACAATCGCTTTAACTCCTTTCTCTGTCACTCTGCTCTCTCTTCCTACCAGCATGTTCGGGGCCTCCTAATATTTCTAAAGTAATTTCCCTTATTTATACGCAGGGTTGTGCACTCAATTTGGCAAAAATAGAGAAAGAGGATCTTTAACAAATTGCAGATGGGAGCTCTTGAGTCACAGGTGTTTGCATACAGCCATTTGTACAAATCAGTGACGGATTGATCGGTGTTCTGTCAAAATTGCCAACTCGTCTAAATCTCCAACCACATCACTTCCTGTGACACGTCAGCATCAGTAATTGGACATTTCGACCAGTTGGCTGTTTTGACACAACACTGGTAGCGTATACACTATAGTGCATGACAAGTTGGCTGTTTTGACAGAGCAGCGGCGAAGGAGGAAAAAAGTTGTCACCACCTTGTTGGTTAGTAGCGGGCAGACTAACAATGTCCACTTATTATATGGTGTACTGTAGTGTATACGCTGCCGGTGTTGTGTCAAAACAGCCAACTGGTCGAAATGTCCAATTACTGATGCTGAAGAGTCACCGGAAGTGACGTGGTTGGGGATTTCGATGAGTTGGCTATTTTGACAGAACACAGACGCTGTGACAGTTTGTATGTAACCGTGCATCTAAGCGGATGCATCCTGGATTCAGGCAGTTTGCATGCAGGGATGCTCATCCTTACCTGGACTGATGTAACCACCCAGGTGTTTGTAGGGCCTGGCATTTATTTCTTTTTTAGTCTACTGGTTGCGGCTGTGTTTGACCACCTGCTGTCTAAGTGTTTTCTTGACTGTGTATTGCCCTTTGCGCTCATGTGAATGACCCCCAATTGGGTGAGTACATGGATTGAAAACTGGCTACAAGGGCGAGTTCAGAGGGTGGTGATAAATGGGGAGTACTCAGAATGGTCAGGGGTGGGTAGTGGGGTTCCCCAGGGTTCTGTGCTGGGACCAATCCTATTTAATTTGTTCATAAACGACCTGGAGGATGGGATAAACAGTTCAATCTCTGTATTTGCAGACGATACTAAGCTAAGCAGGGCAATAACTTCTCCGCAGGATGTGGAAATCTTGCAAAAAAGACCTGAACAAATTAATGGGGTGGGCGACTACATGGCAAATGAGGTTCAATGTAGAAAAATGTAAAATAATGCATTTGGGTGGCAAAAATATGAATGCAATCTATACACTGGGAGGAGAACCTCTGGGGGAATCTAGGATGGAAAAGGACCTGGGGGTCCTAGTAGATGATAGGTTCAGCAATGGCAGGCAATGCCAAACTGCTGCAAGCAAAGCAAACAGAATATTGGCATGCATTAAAAAGGGGATCAACTCCAGAGATAAAACGATAATTCTCCCAACTCTATAAGACTCTGGTCCAGCCACACCTGGAGTAAGCTGTCCAGTTCTGGGCACCAGTCCTCAGGAAGGATGTACTGGAAATGGAGTGAGTACAAAGAAGGGCAACAAAACTAATAAAGGGTCTGGAGGATATTAGTTATGAGGAAAGGTTGCGAGCACTGAACTTATTCTCTCTGGAGAAGAGACGCTTGAGAGGGGATATGATTTCAATATACAAATATCGTACTGGTGACCCTACAATAGAAATAAAACTTTTTGCAGAAGAGAGTTTAACAAGACTTGTGGCCACTCATTAAAATTAGAAGAAAAGAGGTTTAACCTTAAACTACGTAGAGGGTTCTTTACTGTAAGAGCGGCAAGGATGTGGAATTCCCTTCCACAGGCAGTGGTCTCAGCAGGGAGCATTGGTAGTTTCAAGAACATACAGGGATATACAATGTAATACTGACATATAATCACACACATACAGTAGGTTGGACTTGATGGACTTGTGTCTTTGTTTGACCTCACCTACTATGTAACTATGTAATACCATTAACCCCTTCTCCACCAGCAGAACAACAGCCAGTGAACAGTCCAGCACACCGTCTCAAAGTAGAAGTTTGCAATGCTGCCATAAGCGTGGCCCCCGAACATCCCAGTCGGTGAGTCACCTGTCAAGATTATGGATGTCAGTGGACCAGGCGGCAGATTTGAGTAAATTCCAACCCAGGCCCCTGTTTAGAGTTCAATTACACTTTCTTGGCAGTTTGTGAGAAGGTGGGAGTTGCGCAGGGTCACATTATGCGCTGAAGAAATAACTGACATCCATCAATGTGTCACCACCAGCACAGGCTAATGAGATCAATGCCGAATATCGCTCCAAATTTATTAATTCAGAGGAGCCCTGTTAATGCTTTTCCTAATCTAGAGTCTTCTATCATTTGAAGGTATGTCATAATGAGCGGTTTTCAGATCCAAGCCATCATTAACAGCTAGCTTGTTTTGCCGTTTCTTCTACAAACTTATATTAGGGCTCCTTCTACACAGTTGGTGGACTTTACTGCTCTTCTGCTCCTCGTATGCCATTGCGTGAGGGGGTTTGCAGGTGTTCAGGAGGCCATGCTGGAGGCTTCCGCTTTAATTATCTCCTTAAAGCGGAATGCCTGGTACCTCCGTTAAACGCTGCTCTGTGCTGCCATTTTTGAGAAACCCACGCGTACAAAAATGTACTGCTGGACTTTCCAGGCATTTGGGAGCTGGAAGAGAGCGGCAGCACGTCTGTGCATGTGTGGCAGATTTCTACGGACGCACACAAATGGCGCCAGGTTCTAGTAATAAAGTGCCCAGTGGCTTTTGTGGTCTACTGCTACACCTGGGATATCTGTGACGTACCAATCCCAAGAAGGCTGAAAACCCAGAAGTTCTGCCTCGCAGCACAAAAAGAAAGGGGGTTTCACATTGAAATGCAACTGTGCTACTACGTGCCAAGCATTTGGAACATGTTTGCAGTGCAGACTCATAGACTTCCACAGGAACCAGCTACCAAATGCAGGAGGTCAAGTTAAATTTTCCGCTGAATGACTTTACACTGAAGACTATACACTTCTCCTGGGACTTGAGCAGGGCCCTAGCAGTTGCTGACTCCATATACATGGTTCTGGGTGGTTTGACTTCCATGCCCCAACTCACAACTGTATATAATTGTATTCCATTTTGTATGTATTGCACACTGCCCTCACTGTGCACACAGCACTAATAATGTTTTCAGTACATGTTTAAATTCTTTCGAGTCCTGATTAGAATTAGCCTGCCTATGTTACGCCCCTTGTTACCATAAACGTACAATTGTAATATTAATGTGATACCTACGTAATCATGTGTATAAAAACCTTCAATTGCATCATAATAAAGCAGAACAGTTATTTGGAAAGATGCTGAGCGTATCTTTTGTGTCTGTTCCCTACTGCAGTAGTTATTATTAATTTGGAACCACTAATCAATATGAGGATAGGAGTTGCCTATCATCAAAATGTCCAACTTACAAGGCTCCTCCCCTCCTGGCATTTTTACGGGCGGTAACTCCACCCATCACATCACTACTGGATGGCTTTATCTAAAAAGGGACCTAACACCCAATTGCATAATTCCCCATTACCACACTTTTTTGGGACAGAGCCACCTAGTGGCAAACTAGCTAACTACACCGGCTTACAGGTTGACCCAGAAGAGGCCTGGTGCTGGATTTATAGGGCAGTACGTTTCAAGCGGAAAGGTTAGAAAAAGATTTGAGTATTGCAGTATTTTTTTTTTTTTCAGCCTTTAAGACTTTGACATTTAATTTCATCCTTTAATTCATTATTATTGATGGAAATGTTTGGTAACATCATCCTGTGGTGATGAATCTTGTGGGTGGTGGTTTTTATGAATCTGCTAAACTGTTATTACAACTATTATCAACTGCAGTGATATCACGGCTCTAGCTGTGCTCGCAAAGAACTCCATTACTGCTTGTATCTGATGAGGAATGGGAGACTTGTATAAATATATAAATATTCCTTTGCAGTGTTTATGGGCTGTTATTCATAGTGACAGTTTGGCTGGGATTCCACTGCAGAGAGAAATAATTAGACTTCCTAATGAATTGCTTTCTGCAGAAGTGTTCATCTGACTTCAGATCTTTAACTTAAAGTAAAACTAAAGGCAAAACTTTTTTTTTTTTTTTTTTTTTACTGTGGGGGTCAGTCTATTTATTTGCCATCTGTGTCCCATTGGGGAGATTCCCCTTTCACTTCCTGTCCCATAGCCAAAACAGGAAGTGAGAGGAAATCTCTTCAAAGTGCGGGAATCCCTGGTTGTCACCAGAACTAGTGTCCCCATTGGAAGATCCCCACCCAATTCCCGTTTGGGTGACAACCCAAAATGTGGGATTTTCTGTCACTTTCACTTTTGGTGGTAAATGTAAACAGGACGACTGCAGAGGGTAAATCTCCCTAATGGGGACAGAAACCTGACAGGTGTTCTAATCCCTCTCCTAGTGCCAGGGATAGTGGTGATGTCACTACCCAAATATACCCAAATATTGCTATGCTCATATTTGGGAAAAGGTGCCACTGGGCGGGCAGAGCCTAATGGGGACCTGAGAGACTAAGACAGTCACTGGAGTCAGGCTGCACATGCTCAGTTTGGTGTGTATTGCTAGAGAGTTTTTTTTTTTTTTTTTCTTGAGAGAGTGCATGTGATCAACACAGGGCCAATCAGCACTGTCCAGACAGAGGGTCAGGGGTCCTGCATCCTCACAGGACAGCCAGTGCAGTAAGAAAACTCCTCCTACAAGCTTTAACCAGGCACTGAAAGAAGTAACAAGACTGCTATATACGGCTGATGAGAAAAGGTATGTAGCAGTATATATTTACTAAAATAATTGCATTTCCATATTCTGTGTACTGTGGTAGACAAGATAGAGTGAATGCAGGGTCCTGGGTTTAGTAACACTTTAAAGGCCCATGCACACCATGTGTATTGGGCAGCATTGGGCAACACATT
This sequence comes from Lithobates septentrionalis, assembly GCA_037952835.1. NCBI lineage: Eukaryota > Metazoa > Chordata > Amphibia > Anura > Ranidae > Lithobates > Lithobates septentrionalis. The sequence continues at coordinate 2,610,141 of JBBDGP010000238.1, read as the reverse complement.
GTACCACCCCTACACACCAACACAGACCAACAGACATAACACACACCTGTTGGTATGAATTGGCCTTCAAACGAAGTCCAATGACATTGTCTAGTCTGAAATGATGTCACCAGTCTGCTGCAGGCAGGAGGAGGAATTTCCTCAGTCTCCTCTTTCCCAGTGATCAGATGGCAACATTGTAACTAGGTGGGAGGTTGCAGCAGGGGTAATCTGTATCAGAATTTAGTGAACACAACCAAGAACTGCACATACATCAGGATTTACATGACAGTTTAATCTCAGTCCAGGAAGTAGATGGTGACCCTGAACAAAGATGGTGCCATCTTTCTGGAGAGAGAAGCAGATGAAGGCATTGTCAGGGGGAGTACCCGTGTTCTCTTAAAGGTAAGAAATACCTGAAAGTGTGACACTGACACTTACTTAGCATGCATGCACTTCTCTAAGATGTCTCCTTAATGGAACCTTAGGGAAAGGTTAACTTTGAAACCCCTAAATGGTTTTCTGTAGGCTCCCTGCAAGTGTTCACCGATGGGAGCTTGTCCTACTAGAAATTCAGCCTCACTCAGTGACATGTATGAATGAAGTCTGTGCTGTCCGGAAGCCACTACTACACAAATATTCACTCCATGAGTCACTTCATCATATAATGTCACACTGACTCAATGACAGGCCTAATAATAAAATGTCAAGGGGCCTGAAATTGAAATATCAGAGAGCAGGGCCACTGCAAAAAAAAATATATATATATATATATCATACAAAAGTAATATACAGCTCTGATGTGTCTAACTGAAGTATTATAGTGCCCTTCAAATCAGTCAGATGCATCATGTGTACCAAGGATAGGCTTAATTATTGAGAGAACCAGTGCTTCTCAACATTTTTTTCTAGTCATTGCACCTTATGAAAAAATGCAAAATCCCAAGACACCCCAGTCTAAAATGGCAAAACATCAGAATCCCGTCTTTCACATCAGAGCTCTGCCCCTCCCCCTTCATATCAGAGTCTTCACCTCCCCTTCACTGTAGAGTCCTCATCCCCCCATTCATATCAGATTCCTCATCCCCCTTCACATCAGATTCCTCATCCCCCCCTTCACATCAGATTCCTCATCCCCCCCTTCATATCAGATTCCTCATCCCCCCCTTCACATCAGATTCCTCATCCCCCCCCCTTCACATCAGATTTCTCATCCCCCCCTTCACATCAGATTCCTCATCCCCCCCTTCACATCGGATTCCTCATCCCCCCTTCACATCAGATTCCTCATCCCCCCCTTCACATCAGATTCCTCACCCCCCCTTCACATCAGATTCCTCATCCCCCTTCACATTAGATTCTTCATCCCCCTTCACATTAGAGTCTTCATCTCCCCTTCACATCAGATTCCTCACCCCCCCTTCACATCAGAATCCTCATCCCCCCTTCACATCAGATTCTTCATCCCCCCCCTTCACATCAGATTCCTCATCCCCCTTCACATCAGAATTCTCATCCCCCTTCACATCAGATTCCTCATCCCCCCTTCACTATAGAGTCCTCATCCCTCCTTCACATCAGATTCCTCATCCCTCCTTCACATCAGATTCCTCATCCCCCCTTCACCTCAGATTCCTCATCCCCCCTTCACATCAGAGTCCTCATTCCCCCTTCACATCAGATTCCTTACCCCCCCCCCCTTCACATGAGATTCCTCATCCCCCCTTTACATCAGAGTCCTCATCCCCCCTTTACATCAGATTACTCACCCCCCCTTCACATCAGATTCCTCATCCCCCCTTCACATCAGATTCATCATCCCCCCCTTCACATCAGATTCTTCACCCCCCTTCACATCAGATTCCTCATTCCCCCTTCACATCAGATTCCTCATCCCCTCTTCACATCAGATTCCTCATCCCCCCTTCACATCAGATTCTTCATCCCCCCTTCACATCAGATTCTTCACCCCCCTTCACATCAGATTCCTCATTCCCCCTTCACATCAGATTCATCATTCCGCCTTCACATCATATTCCTCATCCCCTCTTCACATCAGATACTTCATCCCCCCTTCATATCAGATTCCTCATCCCCCCTTCACATCAGATTCCTCATCCCCTCTTCACATCAGATTCATCATTCCCCCTTCACATCAGATTCCTCATCCCCCCTTCACATCAGATTCTTCATTCCCCCTTCACATCATATTCTTCACCCCCCTTCACATTAGATTCCTCATCCCCCTTCACATCAGATTCTTCATCCCCCCTTCACATCAGATTCTTCACCCCCCCCCCTTCACATCAGATTCCTCATCCCCCCTTCACATCAGAGCCCCCCCCCCTTTCACAAGCTCTAGTCCATAGTCCATCTTTCACATCAGATTCCTCAATTCCCCGTATCCTATCCCCACCCCCCTTCACAACATAGTCCTCATCCGCCTTCACATAAGAGTACTCAGTTCCCCCTCTAGATCAATATCCCCAGTCCCCCCCCTTTACATCAGGGTCCTCACCCCCCCTGCTTTCACAAGCTCAAGTCCTCAGACCACCTTTCACATCAAAGTCCTAAATTCCCTGCAGCCAACCCCTATCCCTCTGCACATCAGAGTCTTCAGTTCCTACCCTTCCCCTTTCACATCAGAGTCTTCACTTTTTTTCCCTCCCTTTCACGTAGAGTCCTTAGTCCCCCATTCTCCTTTTACATCAGAGTGCTCAGTCCCCCCTTCCTGTTAAAAAGCATCCCCCTCCTTTTTCATCAGAGTCTTCAGACCTCCCTCTGACATCAGAGTGACCAACCCCCCCTTCTCTCTTTCACAGCAGAGTCATCAGCCCCCCCTTATCCTTAGTCCCCCTCTTCCTTTGACATCAGAGTCTCCAGTCGTCCCCCCCACCCCTCCCTCGCCACATCAGAGTCCTTAATAACCCCCACCCTCCCTATTTTACATCAGAATTCTCAATCATCTCCCCCCTCCCCTCAACATCAGAATCCTCACTTTCCCCTTCCCAATTTCACATTAGAGTCCTTAATGCCCCCCCCCCCCATTCCTTTCACACCAAAGCTGGAACAGATCTCCGTCGCACTCCACTTAAGTGCTTCCTCAGTACACAGCTTCCTCCAATCTGGACCTTCAGATATCAGATTTTACAAACGAATATTATAACCAAGATCCAGACGAGACTAGCTCTGTTACACAGCTTAAACATGAACTGTTTATTTTGAGATCTCACACAAATATATACATCAGAATGACAATACAAACTGTAACCAGAAACCTAATTAACATGAGCTAATTAACTAATCGTTTACACAGCCTAGGTGACTCCGAGGCATGACCTTTCAGGACATACTTGCCATCTTTTAGCTCAGAAGACACAATCAACATTATCATAAATATAAACACAGCAAACCTTCTCACAATAGCAGAAGCTAATTACAATTAACAATACAAACAGTGATCTCCCCCCTCCTCAGGCTAGTAGGCAGTAAACTATAGTTGAAGTAGACTGTCCGGTTCCTACCCAGATCTAGAGGCCTGTGATCAGCTCTTACATATATCCTGGGAGATATTGTGGATAAATATTACTTTTATATTTAAGTAACCACCTTCTCATGTCCATTAAACAGCTGTCCATCCTTTTTCTCATTCACCCTGTGCCCCTAATGGACACAGGGTGACTTAGTAATAAGGAGAGCCGGCAAAACTATAATCCTTGAAGTGTCGTTTATTGGTACATCAGAGTGACAATAAAACAATAAACTGACGCGTTTCGGCAATAGCCTTAGTCGTAGCACACAGGGTGACTTAGACATAGGAGCATGGGGATCTGAAACAAGGGTTTCCCAACCTCTCCAAGGGATTCTGGGTTCCGTGGGCCCTCCCGTCACAAAAGTCCTCATCACCTCCTTCACATCAATGTCCTCATCCCTCCCTTCACATCAGAGTACTGCCCTCCCCCCCTTCTTTCACAACAGAATCCCCAGTCCATCTTTAGCCCAGAGTCCTTAATTCCCCCCACCCCTCCTTTTACATCAGCGTTTTCAGCCCCCCCCTTCACATCAGAGTGCTAACTCTCTCTTCCACCCTTTTCATGTAGACTCCCTAGTGCTCCCCCCCATTCCCCTTTTTCATCAGAGTCCTCATTCCCCCCCTTTCTTGCATCAAAGACCTCAGTAAAGCCCCACCTTCCCTCTTTTATGAGTCCTTAATCGTCTCCCCCTTACCTTTGAACTCAAAGTCCTCACTTCCCCCTTCCCCCTCTCACATTGGAGTTCTTACTCGCCTGCCCCCCCCCCCCCCCCATCTATTCCTTTCTCATCTATGTCCTCAGTCCCAAAATTTTAGATTTTCTTTTACTCTTGATAATAACCATAAGCAGGACAAATAGAGAGGATGCTTCTCCCAGACAGCAAAAAAAACCTTACAGGTTCATATTATGAAAAAAAAAAGGCTTAATTTATATTTTAATGGCAACTCCACAAATGGAACATACTCTCCCATGATGCTCCATTCAGAAAAAAATTCTGGCACATTTGAAAAGTGTAAGATGCAGGTTGCCACTTGGTGTGTACAAATGGCTACCTTCCATAACTCCCAATGGGCACACGTAGCGTAGGCAAAGTATGTTCAGCTCGTTAGGCCATAATAAGAGAGACACTGTTGTTCTAGCCTGCATGAACAAAGTACCCTTTTACTTTAAAGTGGTTGTAAACACTTACATACCCAGTAAAGTGACTAGCCTCAGATGATACACGGAGATGAAACATCCCCGCCTACATAAGTTCAACCTATTTATCTGAAGCTCTCTCTCCTCTACAGCCTTTCAAAGTACACAGATCCATGGGCGTCCGCAGGTAGGGGCAAGGGGGGTCAAGTGCCCCCCCTGGAATCAGGGATCGGATTATTCAGCACAGTGGAGTCACTATGGAGGATGCTGTCAAGCCCCCCCCCCATCAGTGTAGTGTGACTGCGGGCTCTTTTCCGTGATCAGTCCAGCAGAGAACTCAACGACGCTGTGTCAGGACAAAGGCGAGCTGCAGGCTGTTAGAGGTTTACCCCACTTGCCCCTCCCCCCTTCTCCTGTCAGCGAGAAGAGACAGCGGCTCTCACCAGTTTCCCCGCCCGCTCTGTTCCTTCCCCATTGCCCATAACTGAGGGCCAATCAAAAGAGACTAGGAGAGCATCATGGGACATATAGTCCGGAAGATTGGTGGCCCCATTTTCCACAGGAAGGAGGCGACAGCTCAATCAAGAGAGAGATTGAGAGACTGCAGCCTGGAAAAAAGCTGTGGGAGTGAGTGCTACAGGACAAAGAAAGAGGCGTGTGCTGGGCGGAAGCCAGAGACAGAGCCACGCTGTCCAGTGTCACCAGAGAGAGAGCCACGCTGCCCAGTGCCACCAGAGAGCCACGCTACCGAGCACCAGAGAGAGAGCCATGCTGCCCAGCACCAGAGAGAGAGAGCCACGCTGCCCAGCGCCACTAGAGAGAGCCACACTGCCCAGCGCCACCAGAGAGAGAAAAACTGAGCCAATGCCAGGGTACAGACTTGCTACACTACTGACCAGAATCGCCCCCCGGGGAACCCAGAGTGAGCGATCGTCCAGCCGGAGGGATCACTGCTGTAGTTTCGCTGAGTCTGGTAAGAGGGCCTGTCGGCCATTATCCATTACCTATCCTAGGGACTGTACTACACCTGCTGTCTCTGTCCATAACAATGTGATAATGACAGTGTCGAAAAGGTGTGGCGCATGGGTGACCCTAAAACGATGCCCCCCCCTGAAAAAAGTTCTGCGGACGCCCATGCACAGATCAATGGCTGTTTCTCAGCCCCAGAAGGTAGAAGGCAGGGATCTGATGTCACATACTGCATAGCAAAAAATAGGGAGCTGAGTGTAATCTGAGACCTGAGTCTAGGGAAAGGACACCCTCCCCTACATAGCTTCATAGGGAAGCATGCACAGCTGAAGTTGTCAATCATCTGCTGTGTGCTAACGGGGCAGCCAAGTTTTCCCTCAGGGCATAACCTGTCAGAAGTGGCTCGTGCAGATAGTGGAGGGGAGAGAGGGCAGACAGAAATGACACTAGGTGCTTTGGGTTGCGGCAAGTACCCCACTATGATTTGTTCATTCTTTTATTTTAAAGGTTTACAATCACTTTAAGGGAGACAATAGAAATATGACCTTGAATAGTTGTAAACGTCCTAGTTAAACTCTTAGTTTTGTCTATATCTCATTAGCTCTCCTGAATGCTCCATTGCTGAATTCACTTCCCTCTGTCGTTTTGTTGCCAAAAAATGTTTTCACTTTGCAATTAGTTTTCAATACTAATTGAATCCTTTTGTGTATTTATTGATCCACTTACAGTCATGGGTTTTATCCATTGTTGCCCCCTCTGCCCTCCATTGTGTCCTCTCTGCATACATTATTTTAATATAAAATCTTTTAGAACGGCAGACACTCAGCAGTGAGAAATGGATTTGGTCCAAAAGTTTAATGTGTGTACAGTATAGGATCAGAATTTTTCTTTTCTTTTTAATCAAATCAAACACAGCACCATTTAACTCTTATTTCTTTACCAGTGTCTGTAAATGTCTACAATATGTTACTCACAATAGGCATAGACGTGGGTTTAAATTGTCTCAATATCTGGAAGAAAGTATTCAGTACACTTACAGTATATCACAAAAGTGAGTACACCCATCACATTTTTGTAAATATTTTATTATATCTTTTCATGTGACAACACTAAAGAAATGACACTTTGCTACAATGTCTGAACCGCTGGCGACAAAAGTGAGTACACCCCTAAGTGAAAATGTCCAAATTGGGCCCAATTAGCCATTTTCCCTCCCTGGTGTCATGTGACTTGTTAGTGTTATAAGGTCTCGGGTGTGAATGGGGAGCAGGTGTGTTAAATTTGGTGTTATCGCTCTCACTCTCCCATACTGTTCACTGGAAGTTCAACATGGCACCTCATGGCAAAGAACTACCTGAAGATCTGAAAAAAAGAATTGTTGCTCTATATAAAGATGGTCTAGGCTATAAGAAGATTGCCAAAAGCCTGAAACTGAGCTGCAGCACGGTGGCCCAGACCATACAGTGGTTTACCAGGACAGGTTCCACTCAGAACAGGCCTTGCAACGGTTGACCAAAGAAGTTGAGTGCACGTGTTCAGCGTCATATCCAGAGGTCATCTTTGGGAAATAGACATATGAGTGCTGCCAGAATTACTGCAGAGGTTGAAGAGGTGGGGGGTCAGCCTGTCAGTGCTCAGACCATACGCCGCACACTGCATCAAATTGGTCTACATGGCTGGTGTCGACTAAGGACATGGATTACTGGAACCATGTCCTGTGGTCTGATGAGACCAAGATAAACTTATTTGGTTCAGATAGTGTCAAGCGTGTGTGGCGGCAACCAGGTGAGGAGTACAAAGACAAGTGTGTCTTGCCTACAGTCAAGCATGGTGGTGGGAGTGTCATGGTCTGAGGCTGCATGAGTGCTGCCGGCACTGGGAGCTACATTACATTGAGGGAACCATGAATGCCAACATGTACTGTGACATACTGAATAGAGCATGATCCCCTCCCTTCAGGGACTGAGCGGCAGGGCGGTATTTCAACATAACGACCTCAAACACTTTCAAGACAACCACTGCCTTGCTAAAGAAGCTGAGGGGAAGGGGGTGGACTGGCCAAGCATGTCTCCAGACCTAAACCCTATTGAGCATCTGTGGGGCATCCTCAAACGGAAGGTGGAGGAGCGCAAGGTCTCTAACATCCACCAGCTCTGTGATGTCGTCATGGAGGAGTGGAAGAGGACTTCAGTGGCAACCTGTGAAGCTCTGGTGAACTCCATGCCCAAGAGGGTTAAGGCAGTGCTGGAAAATAATGGTGGCCACACAAAATATTGACACTTTAGCCCCAATTTGGAGGTTTTATCTTAGGGGTGTACTCACGTTTGTTGCCAGCGGTTTAGGCATTAATGGTTGTGTGTTGAGGTATTTTGAAGAGACAGCAAATTCACACTGTTATACAAGCTGTACACTCACTACATTACATTGTAGCAAAGTGTCATTTTTTCAGTGTTGTCATATGAAAATATAGAAGAAAATATTTACAAAAATGTGATGGGTGTACTCACTTTTGTGAGACACTGTATATAATATTATATTAACTATAATAAATATGAAAATAAATTAAATGTATAGGCGATTCTAGATCATTACTCCATTTCTTAAAAATAGTTTACTGTGAATTAGAACTTTTTTGCCAAAATAAATATTTATCTTAATGTTGTAATCCGATACAAGAAAACCACAACCGAATTTTGGTACTCTTATTATTACTACACAACCAGCAGCTTGATAAAAAATATTCCCAGGGTAAAATTGGCTACACAATTTATATTTTTTCATTCCAAGTGAAAATATTTTACCAAGTAATAACACAAGATTTAGTTTATTGTTTTCTCTCTGGACTCCGCTTTTAAAAAGCCTTCATTTTCTAATGTTGGTTTAATTCGACTATAAGTGGCTGTGATGACAGTAAAAGAAAAACATTTCTGTAAATATGAGATACAACACCTGGGGTAATGTAGCTTACCAGTCTTGGCAAGCCTTTGAAGCTCCCTGCAATATACAGCACGCGTTTCAAGCTGCAGATCATTTCCCCCCGGCAATTTTCACATAACAAACATAAATTTGTAGTTGTTGGAAGTAAATAGCCCGGTGGTGAGGAGGCCACTGAATGCATAGAGCCGCCCCCCCCCCCCCCTACTTCTTTTGTGGCTGTGATGTGCTAGGCTGACTTAAAAGAGAACCAGCCGCAGCTGGGCTCATGCAACACTTTGAACACTCAGTCCTAAATTGTAACTGGCAGTTCACTTTTTCATTTATTTGTCTTTTTTATCTATCTTTACAGTCTGCAATGTGTAGTTCTGTATAGTGATGGTAAGCTGCTGAAAATTGATCACCCGCCACAAAGAAGCCCAACGTTTTAGGAAGTAAAGTTTAGTGTGCCTGGTATAAAAGGTGTGAAAAGCTTGGAATTGATATGAATAAGTATTTTGAATACAAATATCGTGTTTCCCCGAAAATAAGCCGGGGTCTTATATTATCTTTGGCAACAAAAGACACAGTAGGGCTTATTTTCGGGGTAGGTCCTACCATGTAATGTGCTGTCTTCTCTCCCCCTCTCCCTCCCTGCCTGTCAGGAATCCCCAATGTGAACCGAGTTAAAATGCTTGTAAAATCCTATCATTTACTATATTACAGTAGTATATAATGTACAATGTGTGTGTTTCTGTAATATAATTGTGCCAAATACCTTCGTTAAAGCTTCTGTGACCCGCCGGAGCTCTCTTCCCCGCAATTATATTACAGAAACACACACATTGTACATTATATAGTACTGTAATAGAGTGGATTATAGGATTTCACAAGCATTTTAAACTAGGGCTTATTTTCGGGGTAGGGCGTATATTGCAGCCCTCCTGGAAAATAACGTTAGGTCTTATTTTCAGGGTAGGTCTTATTTTCGGGGAAACTCGGTAACATACAGCCAGAGTGTTTTTCGAGTTAAAGCGGAGTTCCACACAAAAATGGAACTTCCGCTTTTCGGAACCCTCCCCCCCCTCCGGTGTCACATTTGGCACCTTTCAGGGGGGAGGGGGGTGCAGATACCTGTCTAAGACAGGTATTTGCACCCACTTCCAGCATAGACTCCCATGGGAGTCTACGCAACTTCCCGTTCCTCCGCGCTGTCTGCTGGGAATCAGCTCCCAGGAGAGAGCGGGGACCACTTGGGACGCGCAACGCGACTCGCGCATGCGCAGTAGGGAACCAGGAAGTGAAGCCGCAATGCTTCACTTCCTGATTCCCTCACCTAGGATGGCGGCGGCAGCTGCCGAGAACCGAGTAGGTTCTTGGCGTCCCCTGCCGACATCGCTGGACCCTGGGACAGGTAAGTGGCCATGTATTAAAAGTCAGCAGCTGCAGTATTTGTAGCTGCTGGCTTTTAATATTTTTTTTTTTTTTTGCGGTGTGGGTGGACCCCCGCTTTAAGGACCTTATGACAACATACCAGTTTTTAACCACTTCTGCCCCGGAAGGATTTACCCCCTTCCTGCCCAGGCAATTTTTTTGCGATACGGCACTGCGTCGCTTTAACTGACCATTGCGCATGACGCTGTACCCAAACAAAATTGATGTCCTTTTTTCCCCCACAAATAGAGCTTTCTTTTGGTGGTATTTGATCACCTCTGCGGTTTTTATTTTTTGCGCTAAAAACAAAAAAAGAGCGACAATTTTGAAAAAAAACAAAAAACATTTTTTACTTCTTGCTATAATAAATATCCAAAAAAATAAATAAAAAAAAAACAAATTTCTTCATCAGTTTAGGCCAATATGTATTCTAGATATTTTTGGTCAAAAAAAAATCGCAGTAAGTGTATATTGATTGGTTTGCGCAAAGGTTATAGCGTCTACAAAATAGGGGATATAGTTATGGCATTTTTATTATACTTTTTTATTTTTTACTAGTATGGTGGTGATCAGTGATTTTTAGCAGGACTGCGACATTGCGGCAGACAGTTCGGACACTTTTGACACTTTTTTGGGACCAGTGACACTTGTACAGCGATCAGAGCTAAAATTAGCCACTGATTACTGTATAAATGTCACTGGCAGGGAAGGGGTTAACGCTAGGGGGCGATTAAAGTGTTACCTAGGGAGGGGTCTCTAACTGTGGGGGGAGTGGACTGCCCGGGAGTAGAGAGAGATCGCTGTTCCTGATCACTAAGAACAGCAGATCTCTCTCTACTTCCCTGACAGAATGGGGATCTGTCTGTTTACATTGACAGATCCCCGTACTGGCTCTCTAAGGAGCGATCGCGGGTCGCCTGTGCGCACCCCCTATAGCCCTTAAAGCGGCCACCATACAGCTACGGCGATTTGCACAGGGGAGCCAACCTGCCGTCATATAACAAAGGCAGCTGGTCGGCAAGTAGTTAAAGTGGTTGTAAACCTTTTACAACCACTTTTTGCTACAGGTAAGCCTATAGTTAGGCTTACTTGTAGCTACACTGCACGGTTTAGGAGATATCCCCTGTATTTGCATGTGCCGACATCATAGGCACATGCGCACTGAACCAAACTTACGTGCCTTTACTTCAGTTAGCCTGTGCTGTTACCGGTGGCTCCCAAGCGCATGCGGCCAATCACAGAGCCGGAGCCCGCGATACCCGGAAGTAATTCCGAGAGCGGGGTCAGCCGCCAGAGCGGTGGACGAGGACCGCTGCGGGGGCTTCGAACTCAGGTAAGAAATTCTTAATGAGCTAGTATGCTATGAACACCAGCTTTTGTTAAACTTGACATGGGTCAAGCTGGCCCAAATGAACTATGTCCCTCACTAAAATGTGAGGCCACTGGATGCACTGTCTAAACTGTTTGTAGCTGAAGCTACATATAGCATACCACACGTTCAGCACTGTGTTCCAGGAGCAGGTCAAGACCTTCCTATCTCTTACTTGGAACACCATAGAGTCTACCTGATCGGTTGACCTCAGTATGCCTCAGTTATTAAGAGAAAGCGAAGAAAGCCCGGAGCAATAGCAATGAAGTGAATAAGCGCAGGGCGGGCATGACGGGGTTAACAGGGAATTAACTAGGCAAAAAGGGTAGTGTGTATAGAGCCGAGGGGGAGGGGCTGGAGGAATACTGAAAAGGGAGCCCCGCCTGGGAGGAGTCGCCAAAGCGTGGGGGAAAGTTCAGAGAGAAGCAGCATGGCAGAGGTGGAGAGAATTCTGGCCCAGCTCAGAGAGGAGGCAGCAGTGCGGGGTCCCGAGTGGCTTCAGGAGACTTTAGGTACGGCACTCATGAGGACAGATGCGGCATCCGGACAGGCGGACAGGAGTGTTACCAGAACCCGCAGGGCCAGACCACCGGAGCGGTATTCGCCGGAGCAACGATCGGAGGCGCAGCGGCAGTCGGGGGGGGGGAGCCGGGGGGGGATCTGCGACGGGCCCACCTCCAAAACGGTCGGCACGGACGAACAGCGGCAGCCCAGGGAGAACAACCGACCGGGAAACCAGATCATGCGGCACAAGGCAGGGGAAGGACAGGGCCGCATTGAGGCCTAGCAGACGCGGTGAGTGCGGGCGAGCCGGCCCCGCCCCGCCCCCAGGCTACCAGAGATGGAACAGGGACAGATGCAGGAGGAGGGATGCAGATGGGAGCTCCGGGCCTACAGCGGCAGGAGATCCCCAGCGGCACGATCGTGGACAGATGGACAGAGGGAGCAGAGAAAGGGGAGAGCGGAGGCCGCCAGGACTGTGGTACCGCGCATCGGTCCTGGTAAGGCTGTCCAAAAGTCGCCACACGGACGCGTTGCTCAGAGGAGGGAGAGGATGTCTGCGACAGCAACAGCTAGCGGGCCTGATAGGCTCTCATCAGAAGAGGAGGAAGATATGGTGCTGAACCTTGCGGATGATCGATCGGAGTCCGAAGAAGAGGCGGCCCCCCGTTCGGGGAGGACAGCAGAAGTGGACGGCAGACGGTCGGCTGATGGGGCGACACCTATGCAGCCCGGTAAGTCAGCAGCTATAGTACATGAGACATGTTTGCAAGAGAGCAGTGGGCCTAGCAGTGGGTCAGGGTCTGGGCCAGCGAGGGGGGGGACGGGGGAGACCTCCGTAGGTGCTGTGGGCTTATTAGGTTTCTTGGAAGGAATCAAAGAGCTAGTACAGAAGTTTGAGCAGGCCGGCCACACAGCAGTGGGGCCAGCGGCAGCTTGGGTCCCACCTTTAGCAGGATCGGGGGAGAACGCAGGGTCAGGGGTGAGTACAGAGATGACGGCAGTCACAGGGGCCAGCACGGTGCCGGCTAAGGAAGGGGTGAGTACGGTCGTTGCGCAGGGGACAGACAAGACGGCTGTTGCCAGCGAGACGGTGGCGAGGCAGGATATAACTAGAATTGCGGATGCAGCAAAATGTGAAGTATATGTGTGTTATGAAGGGCCGTTAGGAGCGCATCTGAAGCAGGAGGTCAGGGAGAAGCTGTGGAAAGGTGAGTATGTGGAGATTTTTTCTCTGCTCCCCTTGGAAAAATTCAATTTAGATAGAGTGAAACCTGACGATTCTAAAAAAGAAGACGAAGAGAAAAGGAGATATCGGTTAATCCCGCGTACATTTACCAATTGGCTGCAGGCGTTCGCCATAATGGCAAGTGTTATTGGGGAAAAACAGCCCGAACATTGTTCGGCGCTGTTTTGCTATCAGGATTCTATTGGGGAAGCGTATAGAGTTTATGGCAGGACTGCGTGGCTGAGGTATGATGAGCAGTTTCGGCAACGGAGAGCAGTGCGAAAAGAGCTGCGATGGGACCACAAAGATATCAGCCTATGGATGCGTTTAATGACGACTGCGCGGGCACCGAACCAGTTTTTTCAGGGGGGGCCGGTGGACCTTCAGCACAGGGACAGTCGGCCGGAAACAAAAAAGGGGTGTGCTGGCAATATAACACAGGGACATGCAAGTTCGGAAATTCATGTAGGTTCAGGCATGAGTGTTCTGGGTGCAGTGGAGCCCAATCAGCATCCAGATGCTTCAAACAAGGCAAGGGTCGCGCAGGGGAAGCTGGACACAAGAGGGAGGACTCCGGTGAGAGTGGGAAGGATGCGGCCGTTTCTAGGTAGGTATCCGGATAGAAAAGTGGCGCAATTATTGGAAGAAGGTTTCTCTGTGGGCTTCCGAATACCATGTTCACTGGCGGTAGTTCCTCCCGTCTCACCCAACCTCCGGTCCGCTTTGCAACACCCAGATGTGGTTGGTGAAAAACTACGTAAGGAGGTTGCAATGGGGAGGATGGCGGGGCCATTCTCGTCGGCACCTTTGGCTGATCTGGTGGTGTCACCACTGGGGGTAGTGCCGAACAAGGAACCCAATAAATTCAGGCTCATCCATCACCTGTCCTTTCCAAAAGGGGGATCGGTGAATGACGCCATAGATCAGGGGGCATGCTCAGTGACATACACGTCATTTGATGCAGCCGTAGGGTGGGTGCGCCGGTACGGGAAAGGGGCACTGTTGGCTAAGGTTGATATAGAATCGGCTTTTAGGCTGTTACCAGTGCATCCTGAAAGTTTTAGGTTGCTGGGATGTCATTGGGACGATGAGTTCTACGTCGACCAATGCCTACCGATGGGTTGCTCTATATCATGTGCGATATTTGAGCAATTCAGCTCTTTTGTAGAGTGGGTGGTAAGGGATGTTTCGGGTGTGAATTCTATAATTCATTACCTGGATGACTTTCTATGCATAGGACCAGCAGAGTCCAGGATCTGCGCGGTGCTCTTGGCAACGCTGGAACACATAGCAGACAGGTTTGGCATTCCATTGGCGCCTGAAAAAACGGAGGGACCTTGTACGGTCATCACGTTTCTAGGCATTGTACTGGATTCAGAGGCCATGGAATGCAGGTTACCGGAGGAAAAGTTAGCAGACCTAAAAACAGAAATTGCGAGGCTGATTGGATTGCGAAAAGTGCAATTGCGCTTATTGCAATCGGTTTTAGGCAAGCTTAATTTTGCTTGTCGCATTTTGCCTATGGGGAGGGTGTTCAGTCGCCGGCTGGCAGCAAGCACAAGTGGCATTAAGTCCCCGAGACATTTTGTACGCTTGGTCAAGACCCATAGGGATGACCTGAGGGTATGGCATACCTTTTTGGAGTCATTCAATGGGCGAGCGTTATGGATGGCAGGACCGGTCAGTAATTTCGACCTGGAGCTCTTTACGGACCCTGCGGGGTCTTCAGGTTTTGGAGCTTTCTTTCAGGGGCAATGGAGTGCAGGCCCCTGGCCACAGTCCTGGATAGCGGCGGGTTTCACGAAGAATTTGGTGCTGTTGGAATTATTTCCAGTAGTGCTTGCAGTGGAATTGTGGGGAGCATCATTCAGGGATCTGAAGGTGCGTTTCCATGGGGACAATTTGGGGGTGGTACAGGTAATCAATAAGAACACGGCGTCTTCTCCGCCGGTTCTTAGATTACTTCAACATTTGGTGCTGAGATGCTTACAACTGAATGTTTTCATTCACGCTGTACACCTGCCAGGAGTGGAGAATGTGATAGCTGATGCATTATCTCGCTTCCAGTGGGACAGGTTCCGAGAGTTGGCGCCGGATTCGGAGCAACAGGGAGTGCCTTGTCCCGAATGGTTGTGGGGGATAGCGTTGGATTCATCACGGGATGGATAAAGCGGTCGGTAAGTGGGTCTACGTGGTCAGCATACACGAGGGTATGGAAGGAGTGGTTGGCGTTTGTGCAAGAAGTGGGTGAGGAGCCAAAAGGACAAGCAGGGCGTTTACTCGTCTGATTTTACAAAAGATTTCTGGGTGAGGCAGGCCGTAAAAGGTTACAGGCGATCGGTGGTTCGGAAGGACACCAGGAAGCCCGTGACCTTCGAGATTCTCAAGGGTATAGTAGCCAAGTTGAGGGAGGTGTGTTCATCGGAATTTGAGATAAAATTGTTTACAGTCGCGTTTTTGTTGGCATTTTTTGGGGCATTTAGAATTGGGGAACTGGTCAGCCCTTCAAAGAAAGTACAAGGGGGAATTGGTAGCCAGGAGGTGGAGTGCTGTAAAGGAAAGCTGTCCTTGTGGTTGAGAAAATCAAAAACAGATCAGGCGGGCAGGGGAAAGTTAGTACAGGTGTTTCCAATTCCAGGTTCACCTTTATGCCCGATAGAGGCGGTAAGGGTTTTCATGAGGGTTCGCCCGGCGGGGCTGGGCGCGTTTTTGGTACATGAGGATGGAACGCCGTTGTCTCATTTTCAGTTTGGGGCTATATTTAGAAAATGCTTGGAGAAGTTGGGTTTGGATAGCAAAGTATTTTCATCCCACTCATTCAGGATAGGAGCGGCAACAGAGGCAGCGAGGCAAGGGATGGATATGGAGGCAGTAAAGCGGATTGGGCGGTGGGAGTCGAACAGGTACAGGTCTTACGTTAGGCCCCATCTAGTGGTAGGTTTGTGAGGCAATCAGGTGGGCAGGACTCTTCAGTCTGCCCGGGTATGGTGTTCTTGAAAATGATGGTCATGTTATAGTGTATGTTGTTTTTTCCTCTTTTAATTTCAGGTGCGGCGACCGGGATGGTCTGGATCATGGGCCATTCCTATGTCTGCTGGGGGGCACGGAGAGGGGACGAGAGGTACGATGGTAGGCAGTTGGGTTTTGACAGAAAGGAAGCCTACATAAAATGGTTTGGAGTCCCGGGAATGTTATGGAGCCGGTTGGTTCCTGAGGTACAACGTTATGCAGCTAGGGACAGACCACCTGATGTGTTGGTATTACATGTGGGCGGCAATGATTTGGGGATTAGGTCCATGTTAGACATTACACGAGACATCAAATCAGATATTGACCGTTTGATGGAGCAATTTCCCGATATGGTCATGGTATGGTCAGATATTGTGGCGCGTATGACATGGAGAATGGCCAGATCAGTGGAAGGTATTAATAGAGCCAGGAGGAAGATTACTAGGGAGGTGAGCAAATTCATGGTACGGAAGGGAGGGTTGGCAATACGTCATCTAGAGTTGGAGTTTGAGACCTGGAGGTATTTGAAAAAAGATGGGGTACATTTAAACGAGGTAGGCATAGACATGTGGGCTTTGGGCCTTCAGGATGGTATACAGCGAGCACTTCGGGTGTGGAGGGGCATACAAGGGTAAGGGAATTACCCTTGTTTGCTGTGGCGGACGTTGGTCTGTGCAGGGAAAGAAGATATCAGAAGGATGAGATTGGGACTATTGTTGGAGGGGTCCTGATGGTGGTTCCCGGTTAACGGAGGTTAGCCGGGAAGTGATAATGGGGCACTGCGGTCAGGGGTAGTCTTTGAGCCAGCTTGTCGGCTTGAGGCAGGTATAATACATTGGAGAGGGGCTGCAGTGCAAGAAGGTTTATTAACAGAGGTTTATTGATTTCCTGCCCAGACCAACGTTAGATTTCAAAGGTTTTATAACAGATATGTTTTTTCTACTTATACGTTTTATATGTTTTTGATACTTGAGTCATTATATTTGTTAAATAAAGTAGGCTGCTACGGCCTTTGTTACCCCAAGAGCACGGTGTGGTCTCGGTTAATGAATAAGGTTATAAGTGGGGTGTTATAGTTTATGGGGAGTTAAACACATCTGTTATACAACAGTCATGTATTCTAGCAATGAATACATAGCTTCTTTTGATCAGCTAAATCAGAGAGGCATCAGAGAGGCATTCTGTTGATGTCACAACCTCTGACTCAGCTAATCAAAGGAGTCAGAGTTGGTGATGTCATAAGCATGCCGCTCTGACCCAGCCAATCAGAGGAAGCTTTGTATTTGTTGGTAGAATACAATGCTTTCTATGAATGGCTGAGTCCTGCTTAGATATACTCTACTGTGTTCCAGATATGAAACAGGAAATCTTAGCTCAAATCCAGAACATAGTGTGGTATTCTGTATGAAGCCTTAGTTTACACAAAATGTATACCGCACATCAAGCGGCCTCACATTATGGTGAGGGACATAGTTTGTTTGGGCCATTCCCAGCTCTGCCATGCTTAGTGTGGGAAGCTTGCTGTGAATACACCTCCCCACTGTGCGCGCATGAGCTGTGCTGTGCTGTATGAATGGTCCCACAGACTCCTGGGATCTGTGATGTGTCATAGAACGTAACAGGGAGCGGGTACCTGCCAAAACTAGGTACCCACTCTCCCGCCTAAAACAATATGTTCCAAAAGTAGAAGAGGAGGGGGGAGGAGAAGGAAGAGCAGTGTATGGCCAGCTTGACTTAACAAGTTCTTGATGAAGGAGGCAGCATCCTAAGACCACAATTAGGCAGTTTCTAAGCATGAATTTTGGATCTAGATCAATTGTACCCTAACTTATATTGGTCCAGCAGTACCAAACATATCTACTAGAACTCAAACTTTAACATCAAGGTAAGGACCGAGCTTGCACTAAGCCACACCTTAGTAACGTCACTCTGTGAAATAGGATGGCTCTCTATGAGCTAATAGGGCACTCCTTTTGACAGTAGGACTGTAGGGCATTCCAAAGCTTTAGTGTTGGATCTTCACCGAGCTACTCCTTCCACCTAGGAAAAAGGCCTTCTACAAAGATTTAGAAGTGCCTCCAAGCTTTCACTCACTGTGACACAATAACAGGACCCATCTAGGGAAATTGTAAGTACTGTAAGTACTGCATTAATATAGTTACATAGTTACATAGTAGATGAGGTCGAAAAAAGACACAAGTCCAACCTATGTGTGTGATTATATGTCAGTATTACATTATATATCCCTGTATGTTGTGGTTGTTCAGGTGCTTATCTAATAGTTTCTTGAAACTATCGATGCCCCCAGCTGAGACCACCGCCTGTGGAAGGGAATTCCACATCCTTGCCGCTCTTACAGTAAAGAACCCTCTACGTAGTTTAAGGTTAAACCTCTTTTCTTCTAATTTTAATGAGTGGCCACAAGTCTTGTTAAACTCCCTTCCACGAAAAAGTTTTACCCCTGTTGTGGGGTCACCAGTACAGTATTTGTAAATTGAAATCATATCCCCTCTCAAGCGTCTCTTCTCCAGAGAGAATAAGTTCAGTGCTCGCAACCTTTCCTCATAACTAAGATCCTCCAGACCCTTTATTAGCTTTGTTGCCCTTCTTTGTACTCGATCCATTTCCAGTACGTCCTTCCTGAGGACTGGTGCCCAGAACTGGACAGCATACTCCAGGTGCGGCCGGACCAGAGCCTTGTAGAGCGGGAGAATTATTGTTTTATCTCTGGAATTAATCCCCTTTTTAATGCATGCCAATATTCTGTTTGCTTTGTTAGCAGCAGCTTGGCATTGCATGCCATTGCTGAGCCTATCATCTACTAGGACCCCCAGGTCCTTTTCCATCCTAGATTCCCCCAGAGGTTCTCCCCCCAGTGTATAGATTGCATTCTTATTTTTGCCACCCAAATGCATTATTTTACATTTTTCTACATTAAACCTCATGTGCCATGTAGTTGCCCACCCCATTAATTTGTTCAGATCTTTTTGCAACATGCAACATGGTTGCAACATGACAAAATGTGGAAGATTTCAAGGAGTATGAATACTTTTTCACGGCACTGTATTTTTTTTACCCACCCAGACCATATAGAAACAGATTTCTGGGACTGGATTTGTAAGGAAGTTTGTACAATCAGAAAATCAGGTTGACCAATCCCATCAACTTATTAGCTGATGGGAGTCTCTTCCTTTTCCAGCGTTTTGTTATAAATTGTTTGACAAAAACCAGGAACAGTGTAGAGTTTTAACAATGAAGGTATATTGATCTCTCAACTCCAAAGTGTATTTAAGATATTAGGTATCTTACATTTTTATTTCTAAAATAAGACCAGCCTTTCTCAACCTTTTCAACACAGAGGAACCCTTAAATTGACTTTCTGGTCTCAGGGAACCCCTGCTAAAATGACTATATCTACATCTCACGATACATTAGCGGGATGTTCAGTGGGAAGAATGCTCATTACACTTGTAGACATTGGGAAGATTTACCCCCTTACAGATAGCTAAAAATGACCAATGGTGTCACTGGGAACTTATCTGAGTGGTAGAAATGTCTTATTGCTCAAGGAACCCTTAGCAACCTCTGGAGGAACTCTGGTTGACTAAACACTGAATTAGACCCATTAGACTTAACTGCAGGGCATTCCCACACCATGTGAATACATCTGGCCTATTCATGAGGGAACATGAAACAAGAGGGTGAGGAAACCTTTCTCATGTTGTAAAGTTTTTGGGGAGTCCTGTGCTGGAACTGGACAAAAAACTATTTTTCCTTAAATGAGATAACTGATGAAGTATTATTAGACAACACACTCTCCTATTCTTTATCTGTGATACCTCTTCTGCGCTCCTGGCCCCTTCCTCCTGGTGAGTGCCCCCACAGCAAGCAGCTTGCTATGGGGCATCTAAGCCGAGCTGCAGCTCTGTGGTTCGATTCAGACACGGAGCTGTGGTTCGGCCCCACCCCCTCTCTCTTCTGATTGGCTAACTGGTTTTGATTGACAGCAGTGGGAGCCAATGGTACCGCTGCTGAGTCTTAGCCCATCAGGAGGGAGAGTCCCAGACGACACTAGTGGACATCGCTGGACAGAGATGGGGCTCCGGTAGGGTGCAGAAGGAGGCTTTTTATCTTAATGCATATAATGCATTACTTTACAACCCCTTTAATTCCACTGGTTTTACATGACAATAAATTGCAATAGTAAGCAGAGATAAGCTTTGTGTGTTTGGGGATTACCAACAGTTTCCCAAGGTGACGTGGTTGTAGGTCAACTCCTACCAATCCCAGCTGGACAGCTGGATATACACGTTAATATTATTTCTAAATTTTCTTAAATTGCTTTTCATTGAAGGAAAAAGAGTTAGAATTGCAGCTTTACTGCTAAGTTAACGTCCTGCTGGTCTGGGACCTTTGAGGAACCGTAACGGTCTAATAAAGTAGTGTAAATTTTTTTATTAAAAAAATAACACAAACATACAGTTCATTAATAAAAACATATTTACACAAAAATAAACAACTACTAAACAAAAACAAGCGTGCTTACATCAGCAAGTAAAGAAAACTGTTTCCTGACAAGATTACATAGAAAGAAACATATTTTAATGACAACTACAAACCCCGAACCTCAACTTAAACACAATCCAGGCTAAGAAACATTTTGAGATTTAATTGCAACAGCCACCCTCATGCCCTTCCCACTTCCCCCTCCACCATCATCCACCATCATCCAACCCATCCCTCACTCCACCCGCACTTCTGCTACGCCAAGCAGGAGGGGTTGGCACCACAATACACGCTGGTTCAGCACCCTCCGCTGCCTTTACTACACTAGGAGAAACAATAGGTGCAGACACAGACTTGACAACCACACTTTCTGACACTGACTGGGGAACCACAGACTGGGGGGACACTGACACCACAAAGGGCCTCACAGACACAGATTCTGACGGGACAGAGACACTAGGATCCCCTGGTACAACCTCCGCCAACCCAGATTCTTCTCTATCCAGACGGAAAAATTCCTCCACTAACTCTGGCTTATTGTGTAAAAGCCTCAGGGCTATAAGGGTGACCAACCTTATCACATAGGTTACGTTTAATGATGTTACAGTCCCTGGCCAGATGCCCCAGTTCCTGACACAAAGAACACTTCTGTTCTGGATATTTAGAGGAGAAATGTCCCTTGACTCCACATTTATGGCACAGCTTAGGTTGACCAGGGTAGAAGACAGTAATCTTATCTCTACCAATAAACGCAGAAGAGGGCAAATGCTGGACCACATTCCCACGCACACTCAACCTCATTGACACTGACCACCCACCCGTCCAGATTCCTCTATCATCCTAAATCTTTTTTAGGGGACACAATGTTTCACCAAACCTCCTCAACCAGACCCATAAATCCTCGGGGGGTATAGACTCATACCTTGTCAGGATAGTCACATTCTTAATCAAGCGCTGACGTGAGACAACTTTGGGGACAAGCCCCTTCCAGTCCGGCTGGTCCCTAAACAGATCCAGCGACTCTGGACGCACAAATGATAAATCATATTCATAGGAACCAGCCAGACTGATAAGCGCATAAATATCCTCTGCCTTAAATCCCATGGCTAGGATCTTATCCACAACCACCCTCCTGATAGGTGGAATATCTTCTCCCTCCCACCTGAGCTGTACCACATTCCTGCGTTTAACCTCCCTGGCGGTATGATTCTTTCTGATTTTAGGTGCTGAAAGCGGTACAATTATTTTGCATGGAAATTTGGCGTTTTATATTGTAGGCCTGTAATTCTTAACAATAACACACTTAAATCTGTCCAAACAAGAGTCTAGTAGATATCCCGGGTATGATAAAGTTTGAAACACAAAAACAAAAATTATAATATAATAAAAAAAAAATAATAATTAAAAAAAATAAAAATAAATAGTAATAAAATAAATTTCCACACGATTCACTATCGCTCAATTCTGCAAGTGTTCTAATTTACTATCGCTGTTTTCTAGCTGGTCTAAAGCCATTTTTGACGTAAAGGGACACTTTTTGGTTGCTATGGACAATCTCCAGTTTCCAGGCAGAAAGAACAGTATATGCAATACAAAACTGCATGCAGGGCATGGGCCAGAGCACTGGGGACAAATGGGATGTGAAATGATTTCATACAGTACTGTAATCTGTAAGATTACAGTACTGTATGTGTTATGCTTTTTACATTTTTTTGAATTTGCCGCCAGGCTCCGCCCCCGTGCGTCGCGACGCTCGCAGGGAACGGAGCCTGGCACAGAGAGGCTTCGGAACAGGACACAGCCCGCGGACACTGCGGGGGACATCGCAGGATCCCGGGGACAAGGTAAGTAAGGAGGCACCAGGATCCTGCGATGCAATCCCGAGTGTGGCTCGGGGGTTACCGCTAATGGTCCTGAATTTTAACCCTGAGCCACACTCGGGAAAACCGCCAGGGAGGCTACTGGAAGAAGGTGCGTTAGGTGAAAATCGCACAACAGGCTCCCTTCCACCAGCATAGGCTGCATAGGAACCTCTGAAATCTGGTTTGTCATGCGACAAAAAAGTAGTAATAAATAAAGTAATAAAGTAAAGTAACTAATAAAGTAGTGTAACCACCATAATGGCTGCTGTGACACTCAGGGAGAGGCACTATGCAATTTTGATTCTATTCTCAGTTTTGCCCTTTGGGTGACCAGCTAAGGTACAAAGTATCTTTTCAGCAAAGTTGTTTACCATAGTCACGTCGGCCTTGTACGGCCCCTGTTTCAGTAGCTGAGTGGCATTGAAGTACACTGTACTTAGGAAGACAGCATGTTTTACAACATAAGTGCTCCGTGGCATTAGCCTGTTATAATTTTCCATCAGACAGACACATTGTAATGTAAAAGTGCTGCAGTCAGAGAAAGAAATTGAAGAAAAGTCAGCGAGAGCTACGAGCTGCATAGCCATGAAGCGAACAAAAAGTCATGAGTGGTAAGAGTAAAATGTACTTGACTTCAGCAGCTCAGGGCAAGAAGAACTTTGCACCATCAACTTAATGCACATGCATTTTTTATGACAGACGTTTATTGCAAGCGCCTTAAAGTAATAAATTATTGTTTTGTGTGCTGACTTAGTTATTTTATTTAAAATCACAGCTTTGGATGCCGCTCGCCTAGATACAGCAGCCCTACCCCCTCCAAAGCATGGTGTAGAAATATAGCCATTTAACCCAATGCTACACAGACACAACCTTAGGTTGGCCACATGTTTTGTGTATTCCTATAATGCCGCATACACACGACCGGTTTTTCCATCGGAATAAACTCTGAAGGTTTTTCTGATGGAGTCCCGCTGAAACTGCCTTGTGTACACACGATCACACCAAAATCCGACCGTCCAGAACGCGATGACATACAACACGTACGACGGGACTAGAAAAAGAAAGTTCAATAGCGAGTAGTCAATAGCTGCCGTCTCGTACTTGCTTCAGAGCATGCATCATTTTTGGTCCGTCGGAACAGCATACAGATGAGCGGTTTTCCCGATAGGAACTGATTCCGTCGGAAAGATTTGAAACATGTTCTATTTCTAGGTCCGTCAGAATTTTCAAAAAAAAAAAAGTCAGATGAGGCCCACACACGATCGGAATAGACGATGAAAAGCTCCCGTCAGATTTTTCCTGCCGAAAGTCCGACCGTGTGTACGCGGCATAAGATATCTGGTTCTACACCTTCAGGTTTCTGGCTGTCCAGAGAGTCCCGGAGCCATGGAAAGGAGAGAAATTGGTGGAGGGACAACATGACATTTATGGACGGCACAGTGGCCGCTTTAAGAGCAGGGTTTCCCCTTTTAGAAAGGGGAGGGAGGCTTAGTGAGGGCGGCGCTCAGAGCTGGAGAGAAGAAGGGAGAGGGGGAAGTGACGTCAATCGTAAGAGCGGAGGAGGAAGCGATTCCCACCCACCCGCCCTGAGTTGGTTAGAAATTAGGTAAAAGGACAGGTCAGGATAACCGGCAGTTTTTGGGTCGATGGAGAAGGAGAAGATAGAGGGTACATGTATGGAACATGTTGTACCCATCCATGGGATGGGGTGGTTTCTGGTACCCATCCATGAAAGGATGGGGGTTGTTGCTGGTACCCATCCATGAAAGGATGGGGGTTGTTTCTGGTACCCATCCATGAAAGGATGGGGGTTGTTTCTGGTACCCATCCATGAAAGGATGGGGGTTGTTTCTGGTACCCATCCATGAAAGGATGGGGGTCGTTTCTGGTACCCATCCATGAAAGGATGGGGGTCGTTTCTGGTACCCATCCATGAAAGGATGGAGGTTGTTTTTGGTACCCATCCATGGGATGGGGGTTGTTTATGGTACTTTCAGGTTACGAGGGGTTAACCTGGAAGGGTTAAAAAGGGTAGGTCACTTTGAATGTTGGGTGCCGCCTCCGAGTCAGGGGTTTCCGACTGGAGGCCTAAAGTTTAAAAGAAGTTGTTCGCAGTGACCAATCTATGTTGTTTCCCTTTATGACACTAAACAAGTATACGTTAAAGTTTAATGGTTATTTATGAAGATGTTATTTAATTAATGTTATAATTGGTTAATAAAAGGCCGTCAAGGCCATTTACTCCAAAACCTGGTCAAGTCATTTGTGAAGGGTTTGGAGGGGGGGGAAGTTTTTGGGGGACAAAAGGTGTATCAGGAGACTGGGCTTAAGTCCTAGATATGTCATGTGAAAGGTCAATCCATCTAACACTGATATTTCAGTTTTGGTGAAGGATAGTGAAATGAATCACCTCCTGTCATATTTTCTCGCATCAGGGACCTAGTTGACTACATTTTTTTTATTGGAGAGACTAAAATCAACCTGTTGTTTGCCTATGCATGGCAAAGTAACAGACTCACTTACCTTTCACCTTCATTGCTTCACATACTCACCTTTCCTTTATTCTTCTATCTCTCTGTTTCAGACATGAAGACCATGTGACTCACTTTCCTGCCTTTTTAGGAACCCAGAATTGTCACATAGGGATGGGGAAAAAGTCCCCAGCCCCATGTAAGCTTTAACTACCATTTGGCTGGCAAAAGGCCAGAGCACTTTTTGCGATTTGGCACTGCGCCGCTTTAACTGACAATTGCGCGGTCATGCGACGTGGCTCCCAAACAAAATTGGCGTCCTTTTTTCCCCACAAATAGAGCTTTCTTTTGGTGGTATTTGATCACCTCTGCGGTTTTTATTTTTTTGCAATATAAACAAAAAAATAGCGAAATTTTGAAAAAAATGCATTATTTTTTACTTTATGCTATAATAAATATCCCCAAAAAATATATAAAAAAATAATGTTTTTCCTCAGTTTAGGCCGATACGTATTCATCTACATATTTTTGGTAAAAAAAATCACAATAACCGCTTGATTGGTTTGCGCAATAGTTATAGCGTCTACAAAATAGGGGATAGTTTTATGGCATTTTTACTAATAATTTTTTATTTTTTTTTACTAGTAGTGGCGGCGTTCAGTGATTTTTATCGTGACTGCAAAATTATGGCGGACAGATCAGACACTTTTGGCGCTATTTTGTGACCATTCACATTTATAAAGCGATCAGTGCGATTAAAAATGCATTGATTACTGTGTAAATGTGACTGGCAGTGAAGGGGTTAACCACTAGGGGGCGCTGTAGGGGTTAAGTGTGTCCTAGGAAGTGATTCTAACTGTAGGGGGGAGGGGCTATGTGTGACACGTCACTGATCACCACTCCCGATTAGTGTCAGTGTCGCTAGGCAGAACGGGGAAATCCTTGTTTACATCAGCATTTCCCCGTTCTTCCTCACTGTGAGACAATCGAGGGTATCCCCACGGACATCCCCACAGACATCGAGTCCGCGGGACCCGCGATCACACTCACGGAGCTCGCAGCGGGTGCGCGCCCGCAAGCCCCTTTTTAAGGGGGAAATTTACAGGTACGTTAATATGCCTGTATGTGCCCTTCTGACGACGTATATCGGTGTGAGGCGGTCGGCAAGCCGTTAAAGTGGTTCTAAAGGCTCAAGGTCTTTTACCTTAATGAATTCTTTGCAATAAGGTAAAAAAAACCTTCTGATGCAGCTCCCTCAGCCCCATCTTGATTTAGCGATGTGCATGAGATCAGTGGCTCTGCTGTCAATCACAGCCAGTGAGCCAATGCGGAGAGAGTGGGGGCAGGGCCATGACATGCGCTGTGTGTGAAGCGACACACAGAGCATGGCTCGGGAGCGAGCCTGCTCGAGTGCCCCCATAGTAATAGGCATGCTTGTGGGGGACCCAAAAAGAAGAGAATTGGGGCTACTCATAGCAGGTAAGTATAACATGTTCGTTATTAAACTCCTTCCTGCTCGGCGTACACATATATGCAGCTTCTTGACGGGTGGGCCTTAATGCCAAGAGCTTGCATATATGCGTACCTAAAGATATATAAAGCTGTGCCAAGAGCGCACGCCCTGCACGCTCCTGGCACAGTTACCGGTGGCTAAGAGAAAGCTCCCGATCTCAACTTGCGATCGGGAGCTTTCTGACAACCAATTAAGGCAGTCACAGAAACCCCGCACCATATCCGGGCATCTGTAACCCCTTAAAGGGCCAGGAGGCACCGGCACCAAGGGGTTAAACAAATCCCAAAGCTTTCTTTTAAAATTACTTTAAGTATCCACCTGCAGCTGAACAGAACATCAGGAAAGCATAAAGAAGGTAAGTTTGTGCAAAAGGGGGGGGGGGGGGTGGAGAGTATGACTTTAAAGGCCTATCCTGGGCTCAGGGGCGGACTGACCATTGAGCCACTCGGGCACTGCCCGAGGGCCCTGAGCCACTACGGGGCCCCATCAGGGTTGCCAGCCTCAATAAAACCAGGGACAGTAAGTATAAATCTGTGTTTTTTTTACATCTGTCTGTGTATACTGTGTGTACATGTATGTGTATACTGTGTGATTGTATGTAGTGTGTGTGTATACTGTGTGGCCCCATAATCTCTGATTGCCTGGGGGCCCCATAATCTCCTATAGCCCGGGGGCCCCATGAGTTATCAGTTCGCCCCTGCCTGGGCTATAATTTTTTTTCTACACCTTTACCCTTTTCCCCCAACGCATCCTATTAGACATTTTTTCCTCTTACCTTTGGAAGACAGATATACTCACCTGAGTCTCTTCTCCAGGCTCCTGACACCACCAGTTTGGGGTACGGGGAACCGCAAACACAGTAGTGCAAATGGATATCAAGTTCCCTATCATCCCTCTGTGATGATATCATCCTCTTCTGAAACCTGATTTGACACTGATGTAGATACCCAAAGAAAGATCCAAGCAGGACCCAAACAGAAGAGGAGAAGACTCGGGTTTGGGGCATCACGTAACCATGGGTTAAGGGTTTTTTTTTTCTGTTCCAGTGATCAGATAGAGGTGGGTTCGAAGGAGGAGTGGCGGCCCAGATTCATGAGGAAAGATGACCTTTCATAAAATAGAATTTTAAATTCATAAAGAAAAATGCCATCACAAATGCATGATACTTCAGGAAATAGTACCCCATGTTTATGAAGACAATGCCACCAGAAATACATGACGTTTTAAGAAATAACACCTGCCAAGTCATAAAGACATAGGCCATCAAAGTTTCAATGAACACTTCGAAATTAAGGCTGGCCATAGATGACTCTTTTTTTTTTTTTTTCTTTTTTCCATCAGCCAGCGGGATGATTGAAAAAAAAAAAAAGAATGGATTCCCCTATCCATGCAAGCAAGGTTGATGGAGGAATCCTCCCCTGCTGTGCCAGCTGATCGACAAAAGTTTTCCAACATTCGATCATTTCCAGAATTTCAATCTATCTATGGACAGCTTTTGAGAACAAACGCATTAGAAAAATAATATGGTTCAAAAATGCACGTCACTTTGATGAGCACAGTACCACAACAAAATGCATATGATTAATTCAATAGACTCTAATTCCAAAATTAACCACGAAGGGCACTCCCCATATACTAAGGTAGACAGTACTGAATAAAATTCTATAATGATTCAATATTTAAATCCTCCATAAACACTTCATCCTTCAATACCCAAGTAGCAGGAAGAATTACTGGCCCCAGAACTCAACAATATCAAAAATCATATAATTCCTCTTGTATATTTAACAGCTCTGGCAGGATCCTTAACATCCAAACATCTCCAAGGACCTTTTTTTTGTTATCCATTTCAATTAAAAGAAATCATCATTCAATCACAATTTTAATAGCTGATCATCTTTCCCTTTGCTGAAATTACATCATAAAAGCAATTTAATTGGAAATGAATAGTAATTGAATGGCTTTACTCACACAAAGAATTACGATGAAAGATGCTTTCTTAAAAGCCCCAGCAGAGTTAAACATTAAAGCCTTACCTATTAAATAGTTGTTAGAGGGTAAAAGTTTAACCCATTAAATGGCTGGATCTTCTAGAGGATTGGTCGTAATGAGGATAGTTATGTTTGGATTGCTGTAGATCAAAACCCAACAGAATGATCACATGGTAAATTAATGGATGGCTATTTACTAAATGCAGTTTTTTTTACAGACCTGCTTTGTAGTGTACTGTAAACCACTTGTTGGACTGGAGCAAACAATATGCTGCGAAGAATGGAAGGAAGCCCAACAGTGTACTTGTCTTTTACAGCTATTTTGTTAGAGTATTTGAGACGTGAAGTCTAAAATGAATTGCTAGGAGGTAGGTTTTTTTGGTAGAGGAGACTTTGGGGTCTATTTATTGAAAATTCTAAAGTATAGACTCAAAAGGGAGCTGATGACCAGAGGAAATAAACATAATAGACACATTATGGCGACCTTCATGCAAGTCAACGTGGATCTCAAATGTGTCCCAGAACTGATCTCAAACTACCCTCACAATGCTCTCAAATGTACACCATTTTAGCCTGACCTCTGCATGGAGATGAGCAAAATTGAGGGTTTTCACTCCTTCTCTTTGGGTTGAATGACCCCCTAAATAGTGTGGCAGGCTAGCATTTCAATTTAAGGGTCTGGCTGCATTGTGGTTGAGAAAAATATGTTGGGGGGCGCTGGTACTTTTTTTTAAATCTTTTATTGCTGAACTTAAATCTAGGAGAGAGGTTTTAAGGGTGCAGGATAACCAAAATACCACAAAAATAGAACAGGTAACCTGGAAGTAGCAGTAGTAGGATCTCATTTAAGCGGAACTAACCCCTCCTATCTTTTATGGCTAAGGAATCTGCCATCCTAGCCTCTATTTGATCTTCAGCTGCCATGGTGTTGCTCATACGATCAGCCATTTGATGCTTTGGCAGGTAGGTTGAGAGTAAAAGCGACTGTAATGCCCCGTACACACGGTCGGATTTTCCGATGGAAAATGTGTGATAGGACCTTGTTGTCGGAAATTCCGACCGTGTGTAGGCTCCATCACACATTTTCCATCGGATTTTCCGACACACAAAGTTTGAGAGCAGGCTATAAAATTTTCCGACAACAAAATCCGTTGTCGGAATTTCCGATAGTGTGTAGACAAATTCGACGCACAAAGTGCCACGCATGCTCAGAATAAATAAAGAGATGAAAGCTATTGGCTACTGCCCCGTTTATAGTCCCGACGTACGTGTTTTACGTCACCGCGTTCAGAATGATCGAATTTTCCGACAACTTTGTGTGACCGTGTGTATGCAAGACAAATTTGAGCCAACATCCGTCGGAAAAAATCCTAGGATTTTGTTGTCGGAATGTCCGAACAAAGTCCGACCGTGTGTACGCCCTATAACAGTTATCATTCATGGCATGTCTTGAAAATATCTGTTTCGGGAAACAATTAAATGATTAGGTTTAGTTCCACTTTAAGAGCAGACTGTTGGTAACTGATAGCCCTATGAGAACAGCCAGTTAGGTCTACAACCAATGGCGGTGCGTCCATCAGGGGCGATCAGGTGCTGCCCCCTCTCTCCAGCCACCCCCTCTGTGTACTAGGGATAAATTCATGCATTGCATAAATCTATCCACAGCCGCTGCCACCCCCTATTCAGGCGTCCGGCCCCTTTTCAGGTGCCAGGCGCCTGAATTACAGCGGCGGGGGGGGGGGTGTTTTTGAAGCACCTGATTAGAGCCATAGGCTCTAATAGGCTTCAAAAAAGGTGCACTGCGAGCGCAAACCATTGCACTCACAGTGCACCCATGTGTGTTAGCAAAGCAAATTAATATTTGCTTTGATCACACAGAACCGCCTCTCAGCCAATCAGGAGGCCTGGATGTAATACCGGGCACCTGATTGGCTGAAGGCAGAGCCGATCCCATTGGCGCCAAGGAATACAGGAAGAAGACACGGAGGGAGGGGTTCTGCATCAATGGCAAGGCTACTGTCCCACAGCTTGCCGCCTGATCAGCTGCCTCACACACCACCACCACGATGGGGTAAGTGCCAGGCAGACAGCGGGCGAGCGGGCTTGGGGGCACAGTGGCTGCATATTATGGGCACAAAGGCTGCAATTGATGGGGCATAGTTGGCTGCATTTGTTGGACACAGTGGCTGCGTATTATGGGCACAGAGGCTACAATTGATGTGGCACAGTTGGCTGCATTTGATTAGCACAGAGTCTGCATATGATGGGCCCAGTGGCTGCATATGATAGGGCAGAGTTGGCTAATTTGATGGACACAGAGTCTGCATATGATGGGCAGAGTTGGCTGCATATGATAGGCACAGTTGGCTGCATATGATGGGCACAGTTGGCTGCATATGATAGGCACAGTTGGCTGCATATGATGGGCACAGTTGGCTGCATTTGATGGCACAGTGGCTGCATATGATGGGAACAGTGGCAGCAATTGATGGCACAGTGAGGCTGCAATTGATGTTTTTGTTCACTTGCGCCCCCCAAAAAATTTTGAGCACCAGCCGCCACTGTCTACAACCCTGTAAGAGCAGTCACCATCCTTCTTAAGTTGTAGTGGATCTCTCTCTAATATTCCTGACATTTGACTCTTTTAGCGCAGTCAAAGATACCTTAAATAATTGGCAATGAATGCTTCTTTCAATATCAAGTAGTAGCTTCTACACAGCTCCTCTGCAACACTCTTCAGCAAGAAGATTGTTTTCCAGCCCAACTACCTCCAGACATCCACTCCACCTGGTACCTTAAGTCCCTAGGCCTACATTATATGACTCTAGGCTGAGATAAGGCCAAAGTAGATATCCTTCTAGACACACCTCCTCTCCAGGCAAAAGCCCAGTGGGTATAGAACATTCTGTAATGGTGACCCAAATATATATCACCTGCCAAACCATACCTTTGGACAAGAACCTCAGATGTTGGTTAGGCGAGGTACACATATATTAGTGATTGTCCTCCTAACTCTGATCTGGCAGAAGCAATCAACCAACTAAACTTAGAGAAGACCTTCAGGCAAACACATGCCAAGCTTGGATACAGCCTAACATCAAAACACACCAAATTTATATTGGAACATGACAGCATAGGGCAGGGTCTCTACATAAGCACATATACATTTCACTATTATGGCAAATACATTGGAATCAATAGGGAAGTCAAACTAAAAGTAGATCTAGGTGGTTTCTAAGGGTGCATTGACCGTGAACTTTAAATGGCTTATGATTAAGATGGAGGCTTTTTTTATTTTGTAATGCATTCTTTACTACTTTTTTTTTTATAGTCCCCTAAAGGTGTACAGTACATCTAGTGCTCCTAGAAAAAATAGAGGGGTTGATTTACCAAAACTTGAGAGTGCAAAATCTGGTGCAGCTGATTGGTTTCTTTGCAGAACTGCACCAGATTTTGCACCCTCCAGGTTTAGTAAATCAACCCCACAGCGTAAGTTATATTGCTAAGTAAACACATTTCATCGACATGGATTTATTCTTCGAAAAGCTGTTGATCCCCATGTCAGCGCTGACATGGTGATCACAGGGCTTTGTTTATCAACAAAGCAATGCCATTGACATGGTGTTGTTAATTAACTGCTCATCCCTAAATCCCTATTGCTAAAGCAGAAAACATGTACACGGACTCTTAGGACCAGGTCACATTAGCAATCATGTCTCTGCCAGCAACCTCCACCACCTATAGGCAACCACCTGCTTTTATAGATTGACTCCCTTGGCTGGCCAAAATGCTGCAAAATGTCACTCATGGTGACAGACATAGGCGTGCGCACAGGGTGTGCCAGGTGTTCCTGGGCACACCCTAATCGCCTTGTGTGGTGCATATTCCCCCCTGTTTAGACCACTGATATTTTATCCCCCCAAAAAATGTTACAAAATAAAATAATTTATTTAAAAATAAAATAAAACTAATGACACTGACCACTGCCCTACTGACACCATCAGTACATATACACATGCATATGTATTTGGGCTTTGGGGTGCACACCCTAACGCAAGAGGCTGCGCACACCTATGGTGACAGAGCTGTGATGGATTGACACCTCACTGGTTAAGCCACAAGGAGCATTGCTGTGGAAACATATGAGTACTTACCTAGTGATCCTGATACTGCTGAATTCCCCATCAAAGATGTGATCACTAGTGCAACATGGATATTATACTGATGTTTGGAGGTACACAAAGCAGAAAAAAATAACCAAAAATAACAGTATAAAACTGAATAGTCCTTTAAAAGATACAATAACAAAACCAGATTTTGCTGCAATATTCAACTTCAATGCCGTGTTTTACCCCGCGTTACTTTTTTCTACAACTAGATGTCCTCAGTCTGATGGCAATCATTATTCCACCCACATCCTCTGAGCCCAGGTTGTCCTGGACTCAGCCTGTCACTGGAAAGTGAAAGGAAAAGCAGTAAAATGATGAGCTTATCTCACTGTCACTCTGCTTTCTCTTCCTTGTCAACACAAGAACGGATTGGCTCCTTTTATTGCTTCTTTCTCTTAAAGTGGTGTTCCGGCCGAAATTATACTTTTTAAATAAAAATACCCCTATAATACACAAGCTTAATGTATTCTAGTAACGTTAGTCTGTAAACTAAGGTCTGTTTTGTTAGTTTATAGCAGTAGTTTGTTATTTTATAAACTTACAGCAGGCCGTGGCCATCTTAAGTGTGGGCATCTGAAGCCAGACTGTATTTCTTCCTGGATCTCATTCTTGCGGATCTCGCACATGCTCAGTGCAGCACAAACAGTGTAATAGGTTTCAGGTCAGGTTTCCATAGCAACGGCAGTTTCAGAGGGAGTTGCCGCCCCTTCCCAGAAGGCATTGCAAACAGGAAATGATGCGATGGGCCGCGGCCAGGGAGGAGGAAGTGAAAAATGAATACAGCAGATATACAGTAGGTGCTGAGAAAAAAAATTTAAAACATCCAATTTGTTTACAGTGCACAGTTTAGTGAGGGATGCTGAAGAGTTGTAAAAGTGGGTGGAACTCCACTTTAAGTTCCAGCCCTGCTGTACAGGGACTGCAAAAGGCTGATAGTAAATCAAATTTTCTTTATAAATAACTTACAGCTGTTGTTTTATTGCTCAACCCATAGCTATTGTTGTTTTTCAGTTCACCTAAGTGCTGCCTCTTGCCAATTAAACACTCAACACGTATTTTAACCTTTTTTTTCTTTTTTAAATTTAGTTAAAAAAAAAGAAAAATGCATATGTTTCTCCTCAGGTTTAAATATTTCATGGATTAAGCACTTTACCATTTTAAAAGTAGGAATTATTCCACATGAGGCCTCGTGCTGCAGAAAAAAAAAAAAAAAAGCTGTTTATTAGGGCCGAGACGTTGGCTGTAGGAAAGTATTGATATGGATTTTTCAATGAAGGCAGAACTGAATAATACATTTTACATTAGTGAAGAACTTCAGCGGCCATCATATGCTAACAACATTTGATCAGCATTGGCATGAAATAGATTGGAGCTGGTAGGTTATAATATAAAAATAAAAAAATGAAATTCCATAAATTTTCATGACATCGACATACATTAAATCCGCAGTTCATAGAACGTGTGTGTTTTTTTAAATTTTTTTTTACCATCTTATGTTCCCTTCTTTATCTTTCTCCAAAATTAAACTCAATGGGGGAAGATGGATTCAGGGTATAAAAATTGATCACAATATCAATAATTTGCTATTCAGAGTTTTATGCATCCACTCCCACCACAAAGGATTTACAGTAACAGTTTTTCATTACATGGTCAAAAAAATAAATTAAAAAAATTAACATACCCCATGGGATTTAATCAACGGAATGTAGAAATCTATGCGTATCATATGCAAAGCTTAGGTAAAGGAAGAAAGAGCTTGGAGAGCAGAAAGTGGTCAGAGATTGGAGATAAATTCAGGGGGTAAGGGGTAGCGGCCGAAACGCGTCAGATTTATTGTCACTCTGATGTACCAATAAACGTCACTTCAAGGATTACAGTTTTGCCGGCTCTCCTTATTACTGGTAAGGGGTAGGGGGGCAGAGCCTGCAACTCAACTCTTCCTGGAATGCTAAGCTCCGAGTACCTACCCAACAGTGCTAAAATCATTAACCGTTTTTTTTTCTACTCATATCTACAGCTTCTTCCTCCAGTAGACATATAAGGATTAAAATCACAAAATTGAATCCAATAAAAGCAAGACAATATTAAAAGGTTGAATGGGACATCAGTTTTTTTTTGGGTTATCATCAATATTTGCTTTTATTGCCTTACAGGGTCTATCCTATATGCCACTGGTATATAGAATGCCCTCAGAGATTTCAACTTTATGTAGCAAGGTCCCAGGCCTCATCCAGTCTAATGAGAACCTTTAGAGCCAAGAACTGCTGACATCCTTCTGTATACGGTGGGTTGCAAGGCATAGTGGGTATAGTATACGGTATATTAATTGGGCGCCAGACACTTCTTGAATGCAAAGAGATTTTATTTCTCTCAACAGAACTTTAGGAGAGAGGATTAGGGCCAGGACACCCTTAGGTAGTTTCAATGTCAATTGGCAGACTCTGAGACTTCTACAGGTAGACAGCCATGCAGGGAAAGGCATCCAGCAAGACGCCACATCTGCATGTGTAGGAATGCTGTCTCCTATGGTAACAGTCTTGAACAGTTCTTAACACAAAGTGTAATGCTGTGTATATACGATAGGATTTTCCGACAACAAAACCGTGGATTTTTTTTCGAAGGATGTTGGCTCAAACTTGTCTTGCATACACACGGTCACACAAATGTTGTCGGAAATTCCGAACGTCAAGAACGTGGCGACGTATAACACATACGACGAGCCGGGAAAAATGAAGTTCAATAGCCAGTGCAGCTCTTCTGCTTGATTCCGAGCATGCGTGGAACATTTGTGCGTCAGAATTGTGTACACACGCTTGGAATTTCAAGCTCACATCCAACATTTGTTGTCGGAAAATCCTATCCTACGGCCCATAACAGTTCCTTCACTTCCACTACAATCACTTCTTGTAATTCTTCAACCACTGAGCTCCCAGTCTCTCTCACTAGACTAGATGATTCACTGCCACTGAATCCCTTGAGCTCTTCCAATCTTCACTGTAGTATCTTCTTCAAGCGTCACCCCCGCCCCTTTGCTGGGTCCCTAGCTTGGCACTCCAGATACTTCTCAAGCTTCACCCCACTCGCTTGCTCGGTCCCTGGCTTGACACACAAGGCTGCTCTGCAAGCGTCACCTCTGCTGGCTGGGTCCTGGCTTGATACCCACTGAAGTTTCCTGATTCTTCACTGTCCCCGGTTGGTGAGAATACTGCTCTGGTACTTGCTTCAGCTACTCACTGTGGTCCCTGGTAATAGGGTGGATGGTCCCTTGGTGGCGACAGATTCCCCTCTACCTCCGACCACAACAGGTTCTCCGGCCGGCAAAACCGTCACTTCTGTTTGGACTGCAAGCCGCAATCCCAACCCTGCGCTGCTCTCTTACTTCTGGATAGGCCCTCAGACAGCCTAAAGCCCCATTTGGTGCATGCCCTCTCCAACTTTTATCTATTAAACAACCAACATACATACTTTTCTTGGGGGGGTTTCAGTCTAGTGGTGTAACAATACAAGTCCTATTCTTCTCTGTCTTCCTTCAGCAGGTCCTTAATGCTACAGCCTCCCCCAATGACCCCAGACTATTTTAATGGCACACATCCAGGGGACAGGCCCTTGACAATCTGGGCTTGCAGTCATTGTGGAGATCCTGGGGGATGTCATTGTGAAGATCCTGGGTGATGTCATTGTGGAGATCCTGAGGGATGACATTGTGGAGATCCTGGGTGATGTCATTGTGGAGATCCTGGGTGATGTCATTGTGGAGATCCTGGGAGATGTCATTGTGGAGATCCTGGGGGATGTCATTGTGAAGATCCTGGGAGATGTCATTGTGGAGATCCTGGGTGATGTCATTGTGGAGATCCTGGGTGGTGTCATTGTGGAGATCCTGGGTGGTGTCATTGTGGAGATCCTGGGAGATGTCATTGTGGAGATCCTGGGTGATGTCATTGTGAAGATCCTGGGTGATGTCATTGTGGAGATCCTGGGTGATGTCATTGTGGAGATCCTGGGTGATGTCATTGTGAAGATCCTGGGGGATGTCATTGTGAAGATCCTGGGTGATGTCATTGTGGAGATCCTGGGGGATGTCATTGTGGAGATCCTGGGGGATGTCATTGTGGAGATCCTGAGGGATGACATTGTGGAGATCCTGGGTGATGTCATTCCTCCTCATTTGTCCCTCATTTGTCCCTCATTTTGGTCTGACCTATATAGTTGTATATAAAATGCACTTTTTATCTATCAAAAAGTGTTTTTCAGCCCTAAACCTTTTATCCGATTTCTAGATTGCTGCATTTGTAAATTCCAAAAGCCAATATAAAGGAATAGTAGTGGTAAAAAAGGACTTGTGGGTTTAACCAATCTTGTTTTTTTGGTACAATTCTCCTTTAAGGGGCGTGGCAATGGGGTGTGTCCTATGCCTGCATACTTTTGCTGATAGGTTTCCCTCATTTCCATCTCAAAAAGTTGGGAGGTATGCCTGCTACTCTGTAATAAATAAAAAACAAAATGGACACCTCCACTATTTGTAGCCTTACACATCTGCTAGAAACATAATAATGCACAGCATTTGTGCCACAAATAGAAAAATGAGAAAAATTGCTGAACTTCTGCTTAAAGGGCACGTGCGTATGTCAAACCCATATTTGGTTAAAGTTCACGAAGAGTAATTATTGGCTTGTGTAGATAGGCTTTATTTTTAAAGGCCACATTTTGCTTCTGAACAGTGCGCTTGTGGAAGAGGGGGTGGTCCATATTTGACCTGCTTTTGAGAGTGAACAGATCTAAGTGGGACCTGCTGCCTTCCTAAAAATGCAAAGCAAAACTGTTCCTATCCAAGCCTGGCTTAATCACCCTACAAGACTCCTCCTATATACTAATAACTTTTGGGTGGACTGACCCTCTACATTTCACACCAGCCCAGTAACCTTCTGCAATTTCTCAGTTGGTTTCTTAAACAGCAGCAATGACTTCATTTGTCTCTTTTATTCCATATCTTTGCCAATTTCTGTTCTTCTCAAGAAAAAGCTAAACCTAGTGAAGAATTTATATAATGCATGCCCTTACCTTTCGCCTTCTTGCAGGAATTTTAATAAAAGCGCCTGAGTCTCCAGGTGATTTTTATTATTAAAAAGAAGGCCTGCTTGTTAGTGACTTTTCAGAATGAAATATCTCTGAATGAGCTGCAAGTCTCCCAGATGAGACGCCGTATCTTGGTATATGCCAAGTAAGTAGGATGGGGCAACCTAGCTGCCCTCTCCATCACAATAATTTCATCCCTTCAGAGTAGTACTCTAAACTATTTTATGTCGGCAAAAGGAGAGATGGAAACACTATGTAATCCATACCTCCCAACATTTTGAGATGGGAATGAGGGACACCTACTGTCAGGTCACCTTGAGGCTAGGTGACAGATGCACACCGTTGGGATCAGGAGTGCACCTCAAGGTAGTGGACCCTACGGCTGACTGCTGCGGATGGGAGTTAGGGTGGTAAGGAAGGCAGGGCCGCTGGAACACCAACACGGATCTCACCGGGGTTAGAGCGTAAGATTCCCTGGCGTGCGGAGTCTAAGAGCCAGCAGGTGTACCAGAGCCTCTAGTGGTGAGGATGGACTGGGCTGCAACTGGCTCCAGGTCGCGATCCCCAGGGTCCCCCAGCTCACACCCACAGTACACAACAGGAGGGTAGGGATAGTAAGGGAATAAGCCAAGGTCGGGGCCACAAGCAGACAAGGACAACAGAGTTCACGCCAAGGTTCAGGGTCACAGGCAAACAGGGATAGTCGGGGACACGCCAAAAGTTCAGGGTCACGAGCAGACAGGAATAGTTGAGAACACGCCAAGGTCGGTAACAGAAACAAACGTAGAGCACACAGCAGGCAGGAAACAGGAAGCCAAAACACACCAAGGTTGATCAGCAGGGCTGGCGTGCAGTGCAGAGGTTAATATAGAGTTCTCTGATAGGAGCTGGGATGGAGCCAAACTAGAGGAGAGTTTTTAAAAGCAGTCAGGTGAGAGTCAGCTGGTCTCTAGAGATGAACACATGGAGACAGGTAAGCTGACAGACAAAACTCTATTGCATAACTATGACACCTACTAGCAAACGTTTGTAGGCATAGGACACGTCCCCTGTCACACCCCCTTAAAGGAGAATTAACCAAAAAAAAAGGTTCATTAAATCCACAAGTGCTTTTTTTACCCCTACTATTCCTTTATACTGGCTTTTAAAATTTACAAATGCAGCGATTAAGAATTTGGATGAAAGGTTTAACACTGGGAAACACTGTTTGAAAGATAAAAAGTTCGTTTTATATACAACTATATTTGTCAGACCAAAATATCAGACCAAAATGAAAGACAAATGAGGAGGAAAGAGGGACAGAGGGATATTGCTCGAAATCAGAGACAGTCCCTCGAAATCAGGGACAGTTGGGAGCTATGTGTAATCAGAACAGCATAAAAATGCAAACTAGAAGTCAAATAGTTAAACGCTTCAGAATTTGTATGAGTTTTGAAAAGAATAGAGCTCTGAGAATTCACATGTGTGACTTTAGCGCTCAATTCTTCACACCCACTGCCGACAACCATTTTGTGGGTTGCACAATTCATGGCAGTTTGCTGGCTATCATACCTCTCTCTAAGGCTGAGTTAAAGCGGTTGTATACCCGCGTTTTTTTTTTTTCTTCCTAAACCTGCAAGGGAAAAGGCATAATAAGCTAGTATGCACCGCATACTAGCTCATTATGAGATACTTACCTTAGAACGAGGCACCGGCATCTCATCCTGTCATCCACGCCGAGGGGAGATGTCGGCTCCCTCGGCGTGTCTTCCGGGTATCGCGGCTCCGGCGCTGTGAGTGGCTGGAGCCGCGATGACGTCCCCCTTCAGTACGGCAAGCTCCGGAGTTTGCCGGGCTGTCAGCCGAGAATCCCCTGTGCGCATGCGCTGCTGCATTCAGCGGCTCATTGCGAGGGGAATATCTCCTAAACCGTACAGGTTTAGGAGATATTTTTTTTTACCTACAGGTAAGCCTTATTATAGGCTTACCTGTAGGTAAAAGTTAACAAAAAAGGTATACAACCACTTTAAGGAACCTACGTGTAAAGATTAATGCAAACAAAAACCTGATGACCGAGTTTGTATACTATATTGTATATTTCTATTGACTGGACATTCAGAGTAATTATTTCAGTTTTCACCTTGATGTAATGTTTATGTGACTTTTATCGTTTCAAATACCTCATTTTCCATATTTTTGTTATAGTATTAAATATAGAGATATATAGATTAGCCACTAGAGGGAGCTCTGTATCTGACTCGGCTCCATTCAACCTCCCTACTTA
Organism: Lithobates septentrionalis; assembly: GCA_037952835.1. Lineage (NCBI taxonomy): Eukaryota > Metazoa > Chordata > Amphibia > Anura > Ranidae > Lithobates > Lithobates septentrionalis. Next base: position 2,570,218 of record JBBDGP010000238.1, on the reverse strand, counting down.
AAGCGGACCTTCAGTCATTTTTTCAACTTTCCTTCTATTAAATCTTCTGCCCTTGTTGTTTTAACTTTGGATAGTAAAACATTTTTTTTTTCTGCCTGTAAATACCTTATACATCCCACTTCCTGTTTCTTGTCTGGTCGTTAGCCTAGGATTATGACAACATGCACAGCTCTCTCTCTCTCACTCTCGTGATAGTTAGCCAGGAAGGGAGGGGGGATAAGTCAAAAGAAGGCCAATGAGAGCTGCAGGGCTGCAGAGCTGGAGGTGTGCCTCTGTGTGTCTGTGTAAATCCAGGAAATGAACAGGCAGCAGCTTCAGCTGCCCACAGTTAAAATGGATGCAGCCAGACTCAGTGAAGAGGGATTTCTGCAGCATAGTTGACAAGTACAGAATCACAGTATATATAAAATGATATGCAAAGTGGTTGGAGGGAAGCTTCAGAACGGCAAAGATGTTTTTATTACAAATTATGTGAGCAGACTGCAGTTCCTTTTTCGCTATGGAAAAAAAACATTAAAAGTCAGCAGCTACACTGGAGCTGCTGACTGTTAATAAACCTGCACTTACCAGTCCAGGGATCCAGCACTATCCTCACTTGGGCCATTTCTTCACCAGTCTTTGGGTCCCCACTATCTCAGATGTGGGAAGCTGTCTTCCTTGGACCTGTGACATATCCCAGGAGGTTTTGGGCAGGGAGGAGATGTGAGATGCCTAGGTAGGCCACCTGAGCAGAAGTGAAGCAAGTACTGCTCAGTAGTAGGTACTCGCTACAAGGAAAACAAATAAAATAAACCTCCAATAGTGGTAGAGGTGGGGTGGGGGGGGGGGAGGTATGAGATAAAACTCACTTTTTATGTGAAGTTATACAATAAAGTTAAATTTTTTCTATTATAGAGGGAACATATCTAAAATATCAATTGTGCCTGAAAAGCATAATAAAAATGTTCTTTTTATTTTGAACACTTCCTAAAAATTAGCAGTGCACTTCCTGTGTCTAGGTGCTTATTGTGCCTTGAGTTTACAGCTGTATATCTACCGTGTGAGATCATCTTTGGCACTGCACCTTTGACTGTTAGTCCTACCAGATTTAGTGTGACATTTGTTGGTATCATATGCTGTGCTGCTCACTGTTCTCCTTACTGGAGAGGAAACTGTACCTGAGGACCTGAAGTGCAAGGATCTCTCTGGCTTGCTTCATTCATTCTGTGGATCTGTGATCTCTCTACCTTCCCAGTTGCTTCTTGATCACTACCCCACCAGTCATCAAATAACCAGCCATCAAGGGGGCAGTTCTGACATAAAGAAGCAAAATCCTACCTCTACCAAGATGGCTGCCTCCACACTGGGACAATGTGCATAGCAAAAGCTTCTTTGGTTAAAATCAATAATAGTAGGCTTTCTGTGGTGTATGCTCTTAGGAAATACTTTTGCAAATTTAAAATGGAGGGTAGGTTTACATTAACCAATTGCCGACCGCCCTATAGCGCTTTTACTGCTACAGGGTGGCCGCGCTGCGTAGGATTGCATACTGTATATATACGTGATCCTACACTTCCGGGTATCAGGCGTGAGTGGTCACCACAGACGGCTCGCTCCCGCTGTAATTCTATACAGCGGCAGCTGATCAGTAGGTCCCATGGACCCGAGGTCTGCCGGCACCCGCTGATCGTTTGGTACACAGGTAGAACAGCAGTCTGCCAATGTATACAAGGCAGATTGTCATCCTGTCAGTAAGGAAGGCTTTGATCCTGTGTTCCTGTGGTCATCACGGCGACGGTGGCAGTGGCTTCCGTTTCCTCCCTCCTCCGGCCAATCAGGAGTCTTCTTTTCGGCCAATCGGAAAACAGTTCATGAATCTATGCATGAATCTATCCATTGCATATAGGGGGCGACCTGGAGACAGGGGGCGGTGCCCAGGCACCCCTAATAGACAGGCCGCCACTGCAGCTAGGCACACAGTTAACCCTTTGATCACCCCTGATAATAACCCCATCCCAGCCAATGTCATTAGTACAGTGACAGTGCATTTTTTTTTAGCACTGATCACTGAAAATGTCATTGGTCCCCAAAAAAGTGTCAGAGGTGTCAGTGTCCAATTTGTTCGCCACAATATCACAGTCCTGCTATAAGTCGCTGATCGCTGCCATTACTAGTAGAAAAAAAAAACCCATAATTATATACCATGGTTTGTAGACGCTAAAACTTTTGTCCAAACCAATCAATATAAGCTTATTGAGATTTTTTTGCCAGAAATATGTAGCAGAATACATATTGGCCTAAACTGATGTAGAAATTTGACTTTTTTAAGTTTTTATTGGGTTTGTTTTATAGTAGAAAGTAAAAGTTTTTTTTTTCCAAAATTGACGTTCTTTTTATGTTTATAGCGTGACAAATACAAATACCACCAAAAAAAACTCTATTTGTGGGAAAAAAGAGGACATGCATTTTATTTGTGTACAGTGTGGCACGACCGCGCAATTGTCAGTTAAAGTAACGCAGTGCCATATCGCAAAAAATGGCCTGGTCAAGGAGAGTAAATCTTCCGGAGGGCAAGTGGTTAACATGCATGTAAGGATCAGGAGTTGAGGTGAGTCTCCAGTGGGGACATGGGCAGTGATAAAACCTGGCAGAGGTTCTAACCAGTCTACATTTTATATAAAAAAAATTATAATAATAAAAAAAACTCTTTAATTTTACATACACTTTAAGGGGTCAATTTTTTTATTGTTTTCACCAAAGTTCACACAATGTTTACCCAAATTTTCTAATAGGATTCAATTGGGGTCCTGGATGAAAGCTATGAGAATCTTGTGTGGAAACATTTATAAATACAACAATACAGCTTGCTACAGTTTACAGTTATATTTGAATATTTATTCATAACTAGCATCAGGTAGCCAATTACAATCAGGCACCATTCATGACTTAATTCTTCTTTTCAATGTCATCATTCATCAGTCCTGTAAAACACAATTCTGTATGGGATCAATGTATAAAAAAAAAAGAAAAAGAGAAAAAGAAATTTAAACTCGCTAACAGATACCGTACTTGAGAAACCACAGAAAAGGATGCAGTCAAACCACCGACTATACTGCCGTGACTATATCCTGTAACCACAAATTGAACGGGTCTAACCACAACGCACAGACCAGAAATGAGAAGTTCTTCCTCAAACAGAGGTGGAATGGAAGCCGGATCTATACAGGACAACACATCTCAGCTATTTGTCAAATTAACACATTGCTGAAACTCCAAAGATTTCCCCGGTATGGTTCCTGAAGGCAAGAATTGTTCTTTGGTTTGAAAAGAACCTGTCAGTTCTCCATGAACTTGTGTGCTTTGTACGCGAGGGGGCAGAGAGATTTGTCTTCACCAGGGCTTTTTTTCAGGGGGAACGCGGGGGAGCGCAGTTCCCGTACCTCCACAACTGAATGTATTTTTTGGCAAGGATTGCTGGGGTGTTCTGGGGGGTCTATTGATGCTGGCTGCTGGGGATCTGTTGTCATTGTTAGGAGTCTATTTTTGTGTGTGGGGGGGGTCTATTGTTATTGGGCAGATCTATTGTTGCTGGCAGGGGGTCTACTGTTCACAACATCGCCCCCATCTACATCACCAACCTCATCTGCAGATATCGCCCAAATCGCCCCCTCCGCTCCTCCCAGGACCTCCTGCTCTCTAGCTCCCTTGTTACCTCCTCCCATGCTCGCCTTCAGGACTTCTCCAGAGCCTCTCCCATCCTCTGGAATTCCCTGCCCCAGTATATCCGATCAGCCCCTACCCTGTCCACCTTTAGGAGATCCCTGAAAACTCATTTATTCAGGGAAGCTTATCCCGTACCCACATAACTGTCCCTGAGCCACCCCCATCAAATCATTCTTTGCAGCTATTACCTTTTGTACCACCACCCCCTCCCTTTAGAATGTAAGCTCTACGAGCAGGGCCCTCCTGTACCTTTTGTATTGAACTGTACTGTAATTGTGTTGTCCCCCTTATACATTGTAAAGCGCTGCGTAAACTGTTGGCGCTATATAAATCTCGTATAATAATAATAATACTGTTGCTGGGAAAGATCTACTATTGAGGGAGAGGTCTACTGTTGCTGGGAAAGATCTACTATTGAGGGAGAGGTCTACTGTTGCTGGCGGCTGGAGGACCTGTTGTTGCTGGTGGGGTCTATTGTTGTTGAGGTGGTATTTTGTTTTGCGGGGGGAAGGTCTGTTGTTGTGTGGGGGATCTATTGTTGCTGGAGGGTCTACTGTTGCTGGGGTGGGGTCTCTCAAATTCCATACAAATTACTTAGTAGCACAAAATGATACTTGGTTTTGTATTCTCTAAAAGGGACGATTTTGGGAAGTGGATAGGGGTTGGAGCCAAGAGACAGTGCTCAGAGGTGGGTAGGGGGGGCAGAGACGAAGGGTGACTCAGGAGGACGGAGTTCCTGCACCTATTTTCTGAGAAAAAAAAGCCCTGGTCTTCACACTCCTCAGAAACTGGAGAGTCCTGGGTAACCCTGAGAAAAGGAAGCCACATTTCGGAGGAATCGGCTTCTACATCTGTGAATTTGGATGCGTTCAGATCCCTCAGAAGTGACTTTACCACCCTAGAAGCAGCATCTGGCCTACTTTTGGAGAAGTCAGTCTCATGTATGAAATGCTGGCCTGGACTTCACAGTCCTGTGCTAGGAAAGAAGAGTCTTCTATGTGCAGCTGATTGGGGAAATGACAGGTTCTCACAGGTGCACACAAACAGGGTGGGCAAATGTGCAACTTCAATACTTAAGCCTCGGACACACGGTACGATTTTTGGCACCATCGGGCAGAGACACAGAATAGAGCTTTGCCTATATGAACGAGGCAAAGCTCTGTTCTGACAGGGGGCAAAGTGATGGATTTTGTGTCCCTGCAAAGTAGTAAAAGCAGCACACAGTTTACACAAAAACGCTGGTTAGGCACACAGAAACCTTTTGATCGCCCCACATGTTTAACCCCTTCCCAGCCAGTGTCATTAATACAGTGACAGTACATATTTTAAGCACTGATCATTGTATTAGTGACACTGGTCCCCAAAAAGTGTCAGTTCGTGTCTGATTGTCTGCTGATATATCGCAGTCCCTCTATATAGTAAGTCGCTGATCGCTGCCAATACTAGTAAAAAAAGAAATAAATACAAATTCCAGTAAATCCAGTGTATACCAGGGGTCTCCAAACTTTCTATAGAAAGAGCCAGTTTACTGTCTTTAATGCCGCGTACACACGACCGGTTTAGCCGTCGTAATAAACTCCGACAGTTTCTCCGACGTAACTCCGACGGAATTCCATTCCAGCGGTCTTGCCTACACACGGTCAACCCAAAGTCCGACCGTCCAGAACGCGGTGACGTACAACACTTACGACGGGACTAGAAAAAGGAAGTTCAATAGCCAGTAGCCAATAGCTTCCGTCTCGTACTTGCTTCAGAGCATGCGTCGTTTTTGGTCCGTCGGAACAGCATACAGACGAGCGGTTTTCCCGATAGGAATTGGTTCCGTCGGAAAGATTTAGAACATCTTCCATTTCTAGGTCCGTCAGAATTTTCGAAAAAAAAAGTCCAATGAGGCCTACACAGGATCGGAATAGACGATGAAAAGCTTCCGTTTGACTTTTCCTGTCGGACAGTCCGCTCGTGTGTACGCGGCATGAGACTTTAGGGGGCCAGACTGTGCCCAGTGGGCGTTAACAATGCCCGATCTTTGGTATTAGGGGGATAAACAGTTGGTGTCAGTTGCAGGAATAATGCCTAAAAGGGATGGATAAAGGCAAGCAAAGGGCCGTATCTGGCCCCAGGGCCACAGTTTGGAGACCACTAGTGTATACCAAAGTTTGTAGACGCTATAACGTTTACGCAAACCAATCAATATATGCTTATTGGGATTTTTTTTATCAAAAGTTTGTAGCAGAATACATATTGGCCTAAATTTATGAAGAAATTCGATTTTTTTTTAACTTTTTTATTGGATATGTTTTATAGCAGAAAGTAAAAAATATATTTTTTTCTCAAAATTGGCAGTCTTTTTTTGTTTATAGCGCAAAAAATGAAAAACGCAATGATGATCAAATACCACCAAAAGACAGCTCTATTTGTGGAGGAAAAAGGGTGCAGCGTCGCACGACCGCGCAATTGTCAGTTAAAGTAATGCAGTGCCGTATCGCAATAAAAATGGCCTGGTCATGAAGGGGGGGTGTAAATCTTCCGGAGGTCAAGTGGTTATGATAAAGGGGAATATTAATGCCAGCTCCATCAGGTATTCATGCTTACATTCTTCCTAACCAGTGCAGAGTGTCTGTAATGTGTAGACGTGCTCTGCTGAAAAATTTGTTTGTTTTAGTTTCATTTGTTTGTTTTCTTTTTTGTTTTTCGGGTCATTTGTTATGATCGCAATTCGTAAGTTCGAAAATTCGTAAATTCGAAAACTTTTAAATTCGTAAATGCGTAAATTTGAAGATTTGAAAATAAGAAAAAAAATCTGAAAATTCAAAAGAATAACTAACTAACTAACTAATAATAACTAACTATTAAATTATAGGTATTGTAATTTCCTTTCAAATTTGGCTGTTAGTGAACGTAACAAATTAGAATTTATCCGAAGTTACGAATTAAAACTGAAATAACAAATGCCTCATCTAAACAAATGGAACGGAACAAATTAATAATAAATAATAATAATAAAACGTTAAAATTTGTGTATCCCACCATTCAATATTGTAGAGAGACCACCAACCCGTCTTGTCGGAGGTGATAAGAAGGTCACATGGAACAGAAAGGTTTACATTAATCACTTGCTGGACCGCCCGCCGCCGTTGTACGCCGGTTGTTTGAAGTGGAATACCATTGTTATGGCAGCTAGCTACAAACGTCACTTCTGCCCAATGGTCTTAAAGGGGAATTTATTTATTTTTATTGCATTTAAGTGTAAATATGAGATCTGAGGTCTTTTTGACCCCAGATCTCACATTTAAGAGGTCCTGTCATGCTTTTTTTTCTATCACAACGGATGTTTACATTCCCAGTAATAGGAATAAAAGTGACCCATTTTTTTTTAAAAGGACAGTATAAAAATAAAAAATAAAAAGTAAAATAAATATGAAAGAAAATAATTTTTAAAGTACACCGCTACAGAAGCGTACGCATTTGTAAGTCATATGAAAACGGTGTTCAAACCACACATGTGAGGTATCGCCGCGATTTTTAGAGTGAGAGCAATAATTCTAGCCCTAGATCTCATCTGTAACTCAAAACTGGTAACCTGTAGAAATGTTTGCCTATGGGGATTTTTAAGGGTCAAAGTTTGTCGCCATACCACGAACGGGTGCAATTTTAAATCGTGACATGTTTGGTATCAATTTACCCGGGGTATTATTATTATAAAAATCGGCTAACCTTACTGTTGTCTTATTTTTTAATACAAAAAAACGGTGTGACATAAAGTATTGCAATGACTGCCATTTTATTCTCTAGGGTGTCTGAAAAAATATATATATAATGTTTGGGGTTCTAAGTAATTTTCTAGCAATAAAAACAGATTTGAACTTGTAAATACCAAGTCTGAAAAATGGGCTCGGTCCTTAACTAGTTAATAAAAGGTTAAAACGAGTCTGTTATGCCCCGTACACACGGTCGGACATTGATCGGACATTCCCACAACAAAATCCATGGATTTTTTTCTGACAGATGTTGGCTCAAACTTGTCTTGCATACACACAGTCACACAAAGTTGTCGGAAAATCCGATCGTTCTGAACGCGGTGACGTAAAACACGTACGTCGGGACTATAGACGGGGCAGTAGCCAATAGCTTTCATCTCTTTATTTATTCTGAGCATGCGTGGCACTTTGTGCGTCGGATTTGTGTACACACGATCGGAATTTCCGACAACGGATTTTGTTGTTGGAAAATTTTATAGCCTGCTCTCAAACTTTGTGTGTCGGAAATTCCTATGGAAAATGTGTGATGGAGCCTACACACGGTCGGAATTTCCAACAACGAGGTCCTATCACACATTTTCCATCGGAAAATCCTATCGTGTGTACAGGGCATTACAGTGAGGGGTGAGGCCATCCAACCGCCCCAGACCTTATCAAATTTGAGAATCGCCCCCCCCCTGTTCAAATATGTGGCTTTATTTATTGTCCAGTCAACGGGCTAGGGCTGTGTTCTTGACCAACCTGTGCTACAGCTGCAGTGGAGGACGAGGATCTGGCTGCACTGGCTGGCAGAAGTGTCTGCGTCATAAAATATCTGCACAGAATTACAAATCCTCTAGCAGGCAAAACCAGTTCCCTTTACATGTATGTCATCTGTATATTTAGCTGATGGTTGGAGTTCAGCTTTCATGTTGGATACAGATTTACGTTAAGAAGACTTGTGATCTAGTTAATGGCAAGTGCAAAATAAAACATATCTCAGAAGATGACATGAAACAGATACGTTTTCTGGTTTGGAGCGTTGAATACATATGAAAGCAGCTTCTGCTCAATTAGTCACCATCTGTGCTTTTCATGTCGCTTTGCAAACGGATTGGTTCCCTAAACTCCTGGGAAGATCAGCCGCTATTTCTTTTTCCCAGTAGGCCGGTCCTTCCACAAGAGACTCTCAGGTGACGTCCAGCTGGAATAAAAGTGGGTCATTGTTATGCTGTTCCCTTTACCAGCGATCATTATCCAGTTGGCACCATTTTTACTTCCTGCAGATGTCAAAAACAAGTTTGGAGAGGTCGGTTATACAAGTGCCCTGATTTCTTCTGCCTAATAGATATGAAAAAAATGACCAAACACGTCAGTTTTATATCCTGAGAAGATTTGCTCCCAGATGGATAGATCTACAGTAGAAGCATCTTTTAGATTGTAAGCTCTCATGAACCTTCTTGTATTGGGTTGGATTGTATCTGTACTGTCTTCCTTAATTTTGTTGGCACTAAATAAATCCTGTACAATAATAAAAATAATAATAAGTATTATATATTAGATTGTCTTTGACGATGCATGACCCAGGGTTGTCTTCTATATGCATTCCCTGGAGTGTACATTCAGTCAATGGGTGCATAAAAACTATTACCGGCATGCTGATTTTTTTGGATGGCCATTGTGCCGACATACATGCAAAAACTTTAGTAATTTAAGCCCAGCATTTATAGAACCTAAGGCTGATTGGCCTTTATGTATGGTGGCAGGCATGGCACTATATTACCAAAAGTATTGAGAGGCCTGCCTTTACATGTACATTAACTTTAAAGACATCCCGGTCTTAGTCCGTAGGGTTCGATATTGACTTGGCCCACCCTTTGCAGCTATAACAGCTTCAACTCTTCTGGGAAGGCCGTCCACAAGGTTTAGGAGTGTGTCTATGGGAATGTTTGACTATTCTTCCAGAAGCGCATCTGTGAGGTCAGACACTGATGTAAACGAGAATGCCTGGCTTGCAGGCTCCACACTAATGCCCTGTACACACGGTCGGACTTTCCGACGGAATATGTGCGATTGGAGCCTGTTTTCCTGAAATTCCGACACACTGACTTTTTCCATCGGAATTTCCGACACACAAAGTTTGAGAGCAGGCTATAAAATTTTCAGACAACAAAATCCGATCCTTTAAATTCCGATCGTGTGTAGACAAATCCAACGGACAAAGTGCCACGCATGCTCAGAATAAATGAAGAGACTAAAGCTATTGGTTATTGCCCCGTTTATAGTCCTGACGTACGTGTTTTACGTCACCGCGTTCGGAACGATCGGATTTTCCGACAACTTTGTGCGTCTGTGTATATGCAAGACAAGTTTGAGCCAACATCCGTCGGAAAAAATCCAGGGATTTTGTTGTCGGAATGTCCGATCAATGTCCGATCGTGTGTACAGGGCATAATTCATCCCAAAGGTGTTCTATCGGGTTGAGGTCAGGACTCTGTGCAGGCCAGTCAAGTTCCTCCACCCCAAACTCACTCATCCATGTTTTTATGGACCTTGCTTTGTGCACTGGTCCAAATCATTTGGTAGAGGCGGGATTATGGTGTGTAGTTGGGCTTGGCCAGTGAAGGAAATTCTTGAGGCGTCAATTTCATGCTCCCAACTTTGTGGGAACAATTTGGGGATGGCCCCTTCCTGTTTTAACATGACTACGCACCAATGTACAAACCAGGTCCATTAAGACATGGATGAGCGCGTTTGGGGTGGAGGCCTTCTTGTTCACATCAGTGCTTAATCTCACAATTGTGCTTCTGGAAGAATGGTCAAACATTCCCATAGACACACTCCTAAACCTTGTGGACAGCCTTCCCAGAAGAGTTGAAGCTGTTATAGCTGCAAAGGGTGGGCCAACTCAATATTGAACCCTACGGACTAAGACTGGGATGCCATTAAAGTTCATGTGCGTGTAAAGGCAGGTGTCTCAATACTTTTGTTAATATAGTGTAGATACAGGTGCTCCCCCCTTCCAAGTCACCCCCTTGTCTTTGCCCCCTACCCACCTCTGAACACTGTCCCTTGGTTTCTCCCCCTACTCATCTCCCAGTATTGCCCCCTTTTAGAGAATACAGAAGTATAATTTTGTGGTGCTAAGTAATTTGTATGGAATTTGTTAATAACAAGAAAAGCAGTAAAATAGATCCCCTGCAGCCAGGTACAATAGACTCCCCCAGCAACAAAATACCCCCCGACAACAATAGATCTCCCAGCAACCTACCTCCATAGACCCTCCAGCAGCCATCAACAATTGACCTCTCCCATAACAGTAGATCCCTCCCAGCAACAATCGACCCTTCAGCAACAAAAAACCTCTCCTCCCCCCAGCGACAAATGACCCCCCCCCCCCCCCGCCAGCAACAATATACCTCCCCAGCAGAAATAGACCCCCCCAGCAAAAATAGATCCCCCAGTGGGTAGCACCCCTTGCCATTAAATACATTCTGTGTTAGTTGTTCCCATTGAAAAAAAGCCCTGGTTGCAGGAAAAGAGAGCAAGGGGATCTGGGTCACGTAGGGTGACTGTCCCTTCAGAAGACGGGCAGTTGGTAACTATGGATTACCACAGCCTAGCCGCTAGCGGGAACTGTAAAGGAATTTATGTATATCTTTATAAAATTTTTTTTTCTTTGTAACAGTTTGGAGGGCAGCCAAAGACTGATTATTCCAGGCATCCCTTTTTCGAGAGACAATTCCCTGTATAAAACAATGAAATGCCTATTGATGCTGCTGTTGGATGGGATTAAACAGTACAGCTGGCAAGTAGCTGAACACCAGAGACATCAGATTCTGTGGCTGTGCGGCCCAATAGTTTTCGACAATAGGGAAATCTCTGAAACATTTCAATTATGTGATCATCAATCCAAACTAAACCGTGGATAAGGGCCTCTGTATGTACTGGTGTCCAAATGGGAAGCTTGGCCCTCAACCCTGAAACCTGCTCCTGGATGCTCAGAACCAATACCCAATAATTACAGTATGAGTTGGAATAAATGTTCAGAGTTAATGCATTAGTATTACCGGGTCTGCTTACCTGCCATGGCAGCTACAAGGGGCTGCTACTCCGCCAATCGGATTTTACTGTATATAGTAGGGGATGCAACACACGAAGTGGGATTACCCCAAGGTGGGTACAAAAACCCAAAGAGAAGAGTGGGGGACAGAACCAGGAGCAGAAGTAGGGATATATGATGGGTAAAGTTAAAAGAGGCAGCCGGTGATTTAGTTTGCAGATTCTTTCTATAACTGAAATAGCAAAATAATTTGGCTAATCATTGGCCACGTGATTCCTCTCCATCCAAACTGAGGTATATTGTAGAGTACAGCTCCATGCTGTGCCGCAGGCAAGGTTATTTGAATTAATTACCCCAATTAGCCCCCTAAAATGTCAAAAAAGGGAACTTGGTACCAAAGCTAGTCATTCTAGATATCCCTCTTTGTCCACCACCTGTATGTACAAACCCAAGCAATGCATACAGATATCAAAACAGGATACTCACCACATTCCTTAAGTTGAAGGACTTAATAAACATAAGCACACCTAAAAGCAAGAATTTGCTTTACGCTGTGCTGTGCTGCAACAAAAAACATGGACTGTAGTGTCCATTAGTCCTTTATTGTCCTGCAACCCTGTCCTGGGGAGGGGCCCACACATTCAGAAGTAGATCTAACTATGGGTCATCAAAACCACATTCAAACCTTGGGTATGTGCATCTTAGGGGGACCTATAACTTTTAAAACATCGTATTTATCAATCATTGTGAAGCAAATTTTAAAATTTGTTTTATTTGCCAAAAATGCCGATTATTAGTGTAGCTCAGGGGTTTTGCTACCCAAGTTATCATGCTAAATAATGTATTGCTCCTTAAGTAGGAGTTTGGCTCCCTCTAGTGTCCTTTTAATGCTATTAAGACTTTTGTTTTAGTTTCTGTGAAACAGCGTTACAAAGCATTGTGGGGAATGTAGTTTAAGAGGAAGTCACTCTTGTGCTTAACTCAGTTTTGGAACTACTGACCCACAATGCCCAGTTCACAGACCCACAAGGCCAAGCTACTGCGCTGCAAGCTGGGAGCAGAAATAAAAAGGACAGCGTGGCCATCTTTTTGGCCTCTTGGGTCGCCATTCAGCAGCCAGCAAGGAGGTCTGTGTTGTGTGACCAATAGAGAGCGGCCTGCACGCGGCAGACAGGCCTGCTGTAATAGTACAAGCCTGTCTAAATTTACCTAACATAGAAACTACTAGGAAAAGTCACCTACCTAAAAGTAGGTGCCCGCTACATAAGTTTTGAGGATATTGAGCGTTTGTCCTATTGTGCGCCTGTCTGCATATACATCTCTATAGTGAGCTTTGAATTTATGGTTTCATATATACATTGACTGTTATCCGTTGTCATTAATTACCTTCTAATTACCACACTGTTCCTTGTGTTAAATTTCCATATCAGTAAACTTCCTGAATGGTTAATTTATATTTTGTGTGAGTCTCTATCTATTATTACAGCTGGTGAAGTGAAGGGTTCCAAGGTTACGGTAAATATATTATATAGTGTATCATTACTGTGTTTCTCTTTACTGCTGGGTCCCACACTCATATTACCATACAGGTGTGCCAGAGGGGTCGAGACTGTTCTTGGGGTTGAGAGGCAGGGTGCAGAATTGAATATTTATCAGCAGCTCCTTTAGAGCAGCCTTTTTTCTTCTACGAAGACAGATGGCCTGACTCTCATCTGAAAGTCTGGCCAATGGAGTCCATTTCAGGAGATTTTTATATCCAGGGCTGGATTTAATGTATGCTTCCTGCATAGCAAGGCAAAAGGTCCTCACGTGGCTCCAGGCTTCCCCCCTAAGAAGGAAGCTAAATGAATAAGACCCAACTGCTTGCATGTTAATCTGGTACGGTCTAGCCACAAAGAAAACTGATAATCCCTTGTGCTTGCTTGTGGCAACTAACTCAGGAAGATCTAATATACCCTTACCTAAGGTGCCCCTCTTCTAGCAGAGCTGGCACTTACTGACTTTTGAGTCTTCCTTGACTTCTGGCTATGGGGGCCTCTAGTGGCTAAAAAGGGTGTTAAACGGGGCCACCTGTGTGACCTACCCTACGCTTGGTTGTTGATTTTGTTCAAAACTTCAAAACTATAGCACTTCTCTACAATCTTGACAGTAGTTTTCTGTAGTCAGGACTTCCCACGGTTCTCATCCCCCTGCTCCTGTAAATGTCTCACTACTTTTTCCAGAAGGAACCCTAAGGAAAGTTCATTGGATGAAATGCGTAGGGCGGAGTGGTTTGCACTGATGCACTGAGCAGCAGCATTTTCTTTAAAGTATGTGTTTGTTATCTCAGATGTGTAAAGCAAATAATTCACATGACTTTTCCAGAAGAAAGCTTACAGACATTCTGGTTGTGATGCCTCCAGCTTGTCTATAGGAATGCTGGGCAAGCTACCATAGAGGGACTGGTCCTATGGTTGCATCAAACACTCCGACTCCCACTTAGAACGCACTCTGTTCAAATACACTTGCAAGGCCAACTTCAGTATCTACAGAACAGAAGCAGGGCATTACCTGCAGCCCACACTAAAGTTTGGTCAAATCCATGCAAAGCATATATTTGATTTGTCAAAAAAATGGGAGTTTTGCTCTAATGCAATAATGAAGATTTTTCTCCTTTACAATTATAATATAATTTAAAACCCATTTGGCCTCAGGCTGCAAAACTAATCATATGACAACTTTTTCCATAATTCCATAATCTACAAAAATAAATTAAGTGAAAAAAAAAGAAAAGAAAAAAAGTCACAGAATAGACAGCAGGAACCTTGCAGGTTATGCTAATGAGTCCAGGGCCAGCCCTGTGTTTGGCTGTAGCACTAAACAAGTTGTACTGCAGCAGGGATCGTCCTTTGATTAATTTCGGCCCCTGTGAGGCTTCGGTGGCAATCTGTTATGTTTATTCCTGTGCCACTCCATTCTTAAAGTTCACAAGTAATTACTGCACCAGCTTAAGCACGCATAAATCTCGGAATACAGCAGCAAATGTCAATGAAGCAAGACCTTATGGCATTAATTTATGTGTTTTTATGTATGTGCCGGCTTTGGTCATGTGATCTGCGGTCAAGGGTCACACTTGGGTATACGTTCAAAGAAAACAGGCAAGATGGCTGTTAAGCGGTTGCTTTCTGATTAATGTTTTGGGAGCTGAAATTTATTTAATGATTACTTACAAATCCCTTTCATAGATTGATATAATCATTAAAGTAGATGTAAACCATAGCAGATAGCAGAACGAACCCACTAATATTAGAAATTGCTAGGAGGTAGGGTCTTCATGCCAAGTCTCTTCTGCCAAAAAAACTTCTTCCTATTTCTCTTTACAATTTTTTTATATTCTGTGTACATTCTGTATTAAAGAAAATGTAAACCTTAACTGAATTATATTTAGTTTGTGAAAGCATTTTGGGGTCTATATATAAAATAAATTGTTGTGTGAATGTCTTAAGCATTCACACAACCCTCATGAATACTCCCTGTAATTTGCCAAATACATTTATTTCCTAGGATCATCTGCTCCATCTGGTGGCCATAATGCACTATTTTACTGATTGAGGTATTATGGCCACTAGATGGAGCTGATGATTATAGGAAGCAAACCTATTAGACACATTACTGTGTTATATGCACCAACGATAATATTATCAAGCTGTTTGCATCTTTTTTTAAATCTTTGTTATATTTCAGGTCTGTTGATCTCTTTCAGCCTCTCCTGCCCAACATGCACTCCAGTGATGGCTATATGGCATTTCTTAGGGTGGGTTTCCTGATGGTGATCACAGTGCCTGTGTAATGTGTTAAAATAACCATCGGAAGCCCATGTGACACGGTGACAACCCAGAATCACTTGGGAGACCATGTTGTCAAACTATGTCAGGAATTGAATACAGCTAATGCTCATTCTTGTGTGGATAAAGCTCATTCTCATGCAGCTAATGCTCCTGCACATGTGCCAGCACACAGACAAGCATAGGCCAGTAACCAGCATGCACTGACACATTGGCAGTCATCTCTGTGCGCCAGCATGCATTGGCACGTGTGAGCGGGTGCCGATGCCAGTGAATGCTCAATCCCAAGAATGGAACCAAGCTGTCTATTTAAAGGAGATGTGCCGATTGTGGATGTTCTACAGCTTCCCTGTGACCTTTGTTCCTGCTGACTGATCTCCCATTGCTGACCAAACTTGCTCCTGACCTTGCTCTGTGGATTCTGGATACTGATATTGGCTTGCCTCTGACTGCGCTTTTCCTGCTTTCCTGGTACTGACCCAGGTCTGTTACCTGACTACGCTTTCTTCTGCCTTACCGTATATGACCTTGGCTCATCTTGACTACGCCTCTGACCCTGGCTATGACCTGCTACCAAGTTACTGGCACCCATGCTTTTTTGAGCTTTGTACCTCTGTCACCACACTCAGGAGTGCTCAGACCAGATCCACAAGGCAAGCTTTCTCATCAGCTCGGTCTCCAACTAAGGTACGTGACACCCTATACCAGAACATTCCTAAACAAGAACCTTCATGGCAGGATCACCTGGGATGACAGGATGACAACTCAAAAGCACTTGGGAGACAGTGTTGTCACTCTATAACTGGAAAGTTTTAAACAAGAACCTCCAAGACAGGATCACCAGGAAGTATTTTGATGAAAGCTGCAGATTTAAAAGTATTGACAATTATTCCCTTTCCATAACATTAGCAATTTTAGTGATTGGGCTTACATCTATGTTGATATAAGACAAGACAATATTTACACTGGTTTCCTCTAGGTGTTCTGATTTCCTTCCACAATCCAGAAACATACTGGTAGACCAATCAACCGGTCTCCAACCACACTGGACCCAGGGTGTGGGGCCAATAAATAACATGAAGCCAACACTGGACGTTGACCAGTCATTGGGCATGGATTCTCTCCGCTAACTAAAAAAACCTTTCCTGATGGCTGCACATTGCAAGATAATCAGGGGGAACTCTGGATTACCTCCCTAGAATCACATCCTAATCTCTACTGTATTTCATACAGCAAGAGATAGCCGGAGGTTCAGGTATTCATCTTTTTAAATGACCCGAAAGTAGTTTTTTTTTCTCTCCAACCCAGAAATAATAAAAGTTTGTGACTAGGAAAATAGAAGAATAGATTCAGGTTCCTATTTTATATAATATCATGTGATTTGCCCAGACATAATGAATCATATTGAATCTAGGACACAGATCTTTGGCGAGAATTCACATTTCCTCTGAAGTTTTTTTCTTGTTTAATGCGCAGACAACTGCTCTGAACGGACCCTAAAGCACTAATCAAAGCACAAGTAAGTTTGAGGAACTAATGCCCTAACTTTTTTCTATATTATATTATTTTATATGATATTATGCTAATATGTGTGTAATCAGTGCCCTAGGAAGAACAGTCACAGAGGTTATTGTTCTTGGGCTTTCCGATTATTATTAATAACAGATATAATACATACTGTAGGATACTATACAGTAAACTGTGTATTGCGAGGACATTATGGATTTATTATGGAGTTTCCAATGGGGGCCTTGTGCATTTATAAAGGTCATAGAGCTTTGTAGTAAATCCCAATATCTTTAAGAATTTATTGCAAGGAGTAAGTCATTCCTTATGGTATGTTATAAAGAACAACCTACAGACAAACAGTGATGGAGAGACACAAACAGGCAGATACCGGCAGCGGTACACCGCATGATGTATGGACACATAAAGACATTGATGGACACACTTTGTGATGGACGGTGACATGCACATATTGTCAGACATGCATTGTGGTCAATGGACATAAATGGACTGCACATGGACATAAGCTGTGATCTTAACAGATATGTTCATGAAATAATTATATATATATATATACACACACACACTATCTGACAAAAGTGAGTACACCCCTCACATTTTTGTAAATATTTTATTATATCTGTTTATGTGACAACACTGAAGAAATTACACTTTGCTACAATGTAAAGTAGTGAGTGTACAGCTTGTATAACAGTGTAAATTTGCTGTCCCCTCAAAATAACTCAACACACAGCCATTAATGTCTAAACCGCTGGCAACAAAAGTGAGTACACCCCTAGAGTGGAAATGTCCAAATTGGGCCCAAAGTGTCAATATTTTGTGTGGTCACCATTATTTTCCAGCACTGCCTTAACCCTCTTGGGCATGGAGTTCACCAGAGCTTCACAGGTTGCCACTGGAGTCCTCTTCCACTCCTCCATGACAACATCACAGAGCTGGTGGATGTTAGAGACCTTGCGCTCCTCCTCCTTCTGTTTGAGGATGCCCCACAGATGCTCAATAGGGTTTAGGTCTGGAGACATGCTTGGCCAGTCCATCACCTTTACCCTCAGCTTCTTTAGCAAGGCAGTGGTCATCTTGGAGGTGTTTTTGGGGTCGTTATCATGTTGGAATACTGCCCTGTGGCCCAGTCTCCGAAGTGGGGGGATCATGCTCTGCTTCAGTATATCACAGTACATGTTGGCATTCATGGTTCCCTCAAGGAACTGTAGCTCCCCAGTGCCGTCAGCACTCATGCAGCCCCAGACCATGACACTTCCACCACCATGCTTGACTGTAGGCAAGACACACTTGTCTTTGTACTCCTCACCTGGTTGAGATACTGTATATATACTATATTGTCAAAGGTATTAGGACACCTGCCTTTACACGCACATGAACTTTAATGGCATCCCAGTCTTAGTCCGTAGGGTTCAATATTGAGTTGGCCCACCCTTTGCAGCTATAACAGCTTCAACTCTTCTGGGAAGGCTGTCCACAAGGTTTAGGAGTGTGTCTATGGGAATGTTTGACCATTCTTCCAGAAGCGCCAATTTTAATTCAAAAATAAAGTTTCTATACAGGAACTAAGGCTCCCCGCAGGGGTTTTCACCAGCACAACAAACAATGTAAACACAATGGGGGGAAATGAATGAAGAGTGGTTCAGGCTCCATGGCTAATATAATATGCATTTTGTCATGCATTAATGTAAGTTTTTCATCTATGTATAAAGCTATTTGCATAAACTTTGGCTCTAACCATTGACTACAATGTAACATGTATAATCCTCAAAGAATACTTGTTCATGAATGTCCTGCCTGTTTAAAAAGTGTACTGTGCAGGCAAATCCCCAGCACTGAGTACACGTAGCACGCATTACATTTTAATGCTTTTAATGTTGGATTTAGTCCATCGATTGTCTTGTAGAAAAGAATAGCCTTCACACACAGGAAAAAGAAAAGAAAATTACTCTTCCTCTCAGTATTACATACAGTACTTCAAAACTATTAAACAAATTAGAGCAAGGCAAAAGGGAAAATTCAGCTCTAATTGCTGAAAAGGCACCAGCCACGTCTCCGGTCCGTGCTTGGAAAGCACAATAAAGACTTTTGGAGCCTGGAGCTTAATAAGCCGCATTATTATTTTTTTCTCCCCTCCTTCCACTATCTTAGTGCATGTACATTTCCAGCGACAGCAGCACAAACATAAACCGTGTGAGCTGGGCGACGGGGGAGAGGAGGAGGCAGGTGCCAGAGATAGGGTAATCCTGGACATGGCACCTTATCGCTTTGTGTTTTCTGTCCCTGTGCATGAATAAACCGGATTGAATTATCCCCCTCGTTTTCCAACCACCGCCATGAAAATGAACTGCTAAAGGATTAAATATCAATTTCTATGCCAGCATAATGACACATTATTATTCTTATTCAAGGAATATGTCAGTACTAAGGAGAACAAGTGTAGACCACCCATTGCTCTTCTTCCATCCTGGATGTACAAGGTCCGGCATTCTTTGCTGTCAAAATGGCTCAACTTTTTCCTGATTCAGCATCCTGTGTCACTTTGCCAGGGGAGGGCAAGGCTGTGGGACCGGGGGGGGGGGGGGGCATTTATTATTTGGGCCAGTACTAATAAGTTAGGCTGGTGGCCCTAAGGGGTGAGTAAAACCAGGGCTTTTTTTTCCCCAGAGAATAGGTGCAGGTAGTACTCCCCCCTTCCAAGTCTCCCCTTGTCCCTGTCCCCTACCCAACTCCAAGCATTGTCCCTTGGTTCTACCCCCTACCCACCTCACAGTATAACCCATTTTAGAGAATACAGAGTATAATTGTAAACTGTAGGCATGTGTTAATGATAACAAGACAAGCAGCAAAATGGATCTCCAGAAGCTATCTACAATTGCCCCCACCAACAAATCCCTTCACCAACAATAGATCCCCCAGCAACACTACAGCCCTGGCAAAAATATAGCCCCACAGCAACAATAGATCTCCCAGCAGCCTGCATCAGTAGACCCCTCCCTCAATGGAACATTTCTCCCAGCAACAATTGACCCCCAAACAACATAAGACCACCCTAGAAACAATAGTCCCCCCCATGAGAAGCAATATGTGGCCCCCTGGAACAATAGAGCTTTCCCCCCAGCAACAATAGAGCCCCCAGCAGCCAGCAACAATAGACCCTCCAACACACCTCAGCACCCATTGCCATTACATACAGTACATTTAGTGCTGGAGGTGCCGGACCGGCGTTCTTTCGCGTTCCTGCTGTTAAAAAAAGTAAGATATATATAGTCGGTGACACATGCTGGGCAATTTAGAACTACCTGTCCCCATTTTAGGCCTGTAAAGGAAAGTCTTCCTTTGGGGCTCTGAGATGTCATATGCTTAAATAGAAGCTGATACCGGAAGATGGGTTTTAAGATTAACCATGTCCTTTAGGAACACCCACCTGCCATCATGCCCACCAAACAACAGTGGCACCATGGCATGTCTTGTGTGGCACACACATTTTTTAGCCCAAAGAAATCCATCCCTACCATAAAAGGATCACTTGGTTGGATCTGGCCCACAGGTTGATGGCCTGAACGATGTCACATTCCACGGAACCGCTGGGATCAACTCTGGCCTGCTGACTGCACCATTAACCACTTCAGCTTCGGAAGATTTACCCCCCTTCATGACGAGGCCATTTTTTGCGATACGGCACTGTGTTACTTTAACTGACAATTGCGCAGTCATGCAACGATGCACACAAAAAACATTTATGTCATTTTTTCCCACAAACAGAGCTTTCTTTTGGTGGTATTTGATCACCTCTGCGTTTTTTTTTCAAAAAAAAAAAACAATTTTGAAAGAAAAACAAACAATATTTTTTACTTTCTGCTATAAAACACATCCAATAAAAAAATAAAAAAATAAAATGTTTTCATTAATTTAGGCCAATATGTATTCTGCTAAATATTTTTGTTAAAAAAAATTCCCAATAAGCGAATAATGATTGGTTTATGCAAAAGCTATTTTACAAACTACTTT
This sequence comes from Lithobates septentrionalis, assembly GCA_037952835.1. NCBI lineage: Eukaryota > Metazoa > Chordata > Amphibia > Anura > Ranidae > Lithobates > Lithobates septentrionalis. The sequence goes on along the minus strand of JBBDGP010000238.1, from coordinate 2,549,354 downwards.
TTTTACTAGTATTGGCGACAACCAGCGACGATAGCAGGACTGCGATATTGCGGCAGACAAATCGGACACTATTTGGGAACCAGTGACACTAATAAAGTGATCAGTGCTAAAAAAAAAATGCATGGTCACTGTACTAGTGGCAGGGACGGGGTTAACAGCAGGGGCAATCAAAGGGTTAAATGCGTCCCTAGCAAGTGCTTGCTCACTGCGTGGGAGGTGTTTCTACTAAGGGAAGGCATAGATCTGTGTTCCTGCTTAGCAGGAACACAGGATCAATGTTTTCCCTACTGACAGAACGTGGGGTCTGCCTTGTTTACATCGCCATTCTGCCTGTGTACTAAACAATCGGTGGTTGCTGGCGGACATCAAGTCCAGGGTACCCGCCGCTGGGCTCCCGCTGTGTGTGATCACAGTGGGAGCGGGTCGCTGGCCTAGACCCGGAAGTGTTTGATCATGTAGTAGGTACGTGATCTGATGCAGAGCGCCTGCTCCGCTGCAGTATATGTGACTGAAAAATACAGGAAGGCTGACGCGTTTCACACTGTAATCAGTGCTTAATCATAGGATTAGGCACATGAACTATGATTAAGCACTGGTTACAGTGTGAAACGCGTCAGTCTTCCTGTATTTTTCTGCTGTGGCATGTATCTTTGAAGATCGTTATTCAATAAAGGCAATATTTTATTTTGAGTGCGGCTGTCCAGGACTTTCTCTAATTACTTCATTGTACAAGCATTGCCAGCACCTGTTGCTTCCAGCATAGAGGAGATGTTCATTCCTAATCGGCCTTCCTAGAAGCGGTGATATCTCTCTTTCTCTGCTACTTCTTAAAATCTTGCTAGTAGTGTCCCCACATTACTTCTTCCTGCTAGAAATAATGTGTATCCACCACAACCATGTGTCCTCATTAATGGAGCCTCCTTCCAGATGGTGTGTTGACCATTAGGTTATAAATGCTCAAATAACGCTCAAATTTTATCCACATCACAAGATGTTCCCTAGCTCATCCAGATCTCTCCACCGCTATCAGATTTGCACCATAGGGAAATAAGAGTAGTCAAATTCCATGTAAAAAATCCTTTATTAAAAAAAATATATATATATCTTAATAGGTATAAAAATCGGCAAAGCCACTAAAAAATCTCCAATAGGCTGAAACAGCCACACCTGTATACAAGCAAAAGCGCTAGTCGGGCTTCCAGTGTAACAAGCTGAATTAACCACGCTGGGCTCCAAGCTCCTGTCAGCAGGCGTGCGTGATGACGTCAGGTCGTAGCCACGCCCTTCTAATATTAGATCATCAGCAATGCACAAAGCGATAGAGCCTTGATTGGCTGCTGAGTGCTGGCACTATTGCCATATCCGTAAAGAAGGATATTTTCATTTTTTTTGATAGTTTTAGATGAACATGGATAGCTGTGAGTTGACATAGACATGTATGTGTTAACCACTTGCCGACCGTGTAACTTAGACCTACGGCTGCGCCGGGTCACGTATGCACGTACAGATCATGTACAGACGCTTCCAGGTCTGGGGTGTGCACGCGCGCCACCGATGGACCACTCCCGCTGTGATTATACACAGTGAGAGCTGATTAGCGGGTACCGCAGGCTCTGTGTCTGCCACCACCGGCCGATCCTTTGGTAAAGAGGGAAAACGTCAATCTGTGTATGTAAACAAGGCAGATCGCCATTCTGTCAGTACAGAAGACATGGATCCTGTGTCTCTATAAAGCAGGGGCACCGCTCCATGTCTTCCCCTAGTACAAGCACCTCCCCCACAGTAGGAAAACACTGGCTAGGCACACATTTAACCCTTTGATCTCCCCTGATGTTAACTCCTTCCCAGCCAGTGTCATTAATACAGTGACAGCGCATTATGTTTAGTACTGATAACTGTATTAGTGTCACTGGTGCCCAAAAAGTGTCAGTTAGTGTCCTATTTGTCCACCACATATCTAAGTCCTATTTCTATAAGTCGCTGACCGCCACCAGATATACTGCGGCAGGGCGGCCCGCTCTGCACCAGATCACGTACCTACTACGTGATCTGACACTTCCGGGTCTAGGGCGTACTCGCCCGCACCGCCAACGACCCGCTCCCACTGTGATCACACACACAGCGGGAGCCCAGTGGCGGGTACTGCGGACTTGATGTCCGCCGGCAACCACCAATTGTTTAGTACACAGGCAGAATGGCAATCTGCCTTATGTAAACAAGGCAGACCGCCATTCTGTCAGTAGGGAAGACATTGATCCTGTGTTCCTGCTATGCAGGAACACGGATCTATGCCTTCCCTTAGTAGAAACACCTCCTACACAGTGAGCAAGCACTTGCTAGGAACACATTTAACCCTTTGATTGCCCCTGCTGTTAGCCCCTTTCCTGCAGAGTGCCATTAGTATAGTGACAGTGCATATTTTTTAGCACTGATGACTGTATTAGTGTCACTGGTCCCCAAAAGGTGTCAGTTAGTGTCCAATTTGTCCGCCGCAATATTGAAGCTAAAGTTCGCTGATCGCCGCCATTACTAGTAAAATAAATAAACAAATAAATAAAAATATCCCATAGTTTGTAGACGCTATAACTTTTGCGCTAACCAATCAATATATGCTTATTGTGATTTTTTTTCACCAAAAATATGTAGCAGAATAGATATTGGCCTAAATTTATGAAGAAATTTGATTTTTTTCTCATTTTTTATTGGATATGTTTTAAAGCAGAAAGTAAAAAAAAAAAAAAATTATATATATATATATATATATATATATATATATATATTTTTTTTTTTATTTTAATTGGTGGTATTTTATTGTTTATAGTGCAAAAAACAAAACAAAAAAAAAAAAAATATATATATATATATATATATATATATATATATATATATATATATATTAAATTGGTGGTATTTTATTGTTTATAGTGCAAAAAAAAAAATTGCAGAGGTGATCAAATACCACCAAAAGAAAGCTCTATTTGTGGGGAAAAAAATGGCATGTACAGCGTCGTACGGCAGCGCAATTGTTAGTTAAAGTGACACAGTGCCATATCGCAAAAAAATGGCCTGGTCAGGAAGGAGGGTAAATCTTCCAGAGGTCAAGTGGTTAAAGAATGCTTTTTTTTCCGCTTTTCTATGTCTTATTTCAAAATTGTTTTTTTTTTTTTCCAGTCCTGTCAAATCCATTTAAATCCTCAGTCTTGTCTTATGGAATCTGCGTGGAGTTGAAACGTTTGTCGCTGTCTTCTGTGTTTTATTGGAAACATGCTACAGCAATTTGCCTTAAATGTCCCTAATTAGTTCAAGGTGACAACATGTTTGTCACATAAATTATACAAAGCAGTTAAATTAAATCAGTGTCAACGGCTATGTAAACTTGTTTGGTTGAGTAAGCTTCATAAATATTGCATGCTTAAATAGTTGCATCCCAACATGTTACTTAACAAGGCTTAGTACCTTCACAGCTCCGGGGTTCTGTTTGTGTACGGGAATTATTATATGTCTTTTTACTGTCAGCACCTGACAAGATGACAGTTGGGTACGGGAAGCATTCATTTGTGTTGTTAATTAATCATTTATCTGAAAAATATTTTTACATCTTGTTACTAGCTTGCTGTGTCATATCCTTTATGTTGGTAATGTATACAGGAGCATGTAGCTGAAGAGTAATTGCACGTCACACCGTGCGATAGGAACAGCTGTGGTGAGAGTATTAAAGTGTTACTAAACCCACAACACTAAAAATCAGTCTGTATATGCAGTAAAGCATGCTTGTTATACTTCCGTGGAACCTAAGGGGTTAATCCTGCACATTGTGTAAAAAGGCTGTTTTATCCTGTCTTCTCTGATCCTCCCCTTCTTCCACTGTCCCCTCAATCTATCTCCTGCTAGTACAGAGCCTTGGGGGCACTCTGCACATGCTCAGTTGTGGTGTGTATTGCGGGGATGGTGCATGTGATTGGCACAGGGCCAATCAGTACTGTCCAGAAAAAGGGTGAGGGGTCATGCAGCCTCATAGGACAGTCAGAGGAGAATGAAAACTCCTCCTACAAGCTTAAAACCCAGTGCCTCGCTGGACACTGATAGAAGTCACAAGACTGCTATATACAGTACTGCTGATGAGAAAAGGAATTTAGCAGGTTATGTTTACTAAAATAATTGCATTTCCATATTCTGTGTACTGTGGGAGATCAGATATAGTGAATGCAGGGTCCTGGGTTTTGTAACACTTTAAGGGCACGTTACAAATTACCGTATGTAGCAAAGTAAATGTTTGTTTAGCCTAACGTAGAATAATGTAGAGCTGTGTTCACTTTAAATACCTAATCTTGCAGGAGAATTTATAGGAGACCAA